>JAOXNN020220359.1:0-15240 GCA_028571205.2 Hydropsyche betteni
GTTGCTCTCTCTCAACTACTCGTTAGCATCGCTGAGCATCTTCGGGAGGTCTGGAATGAGGTGTCTGTGCTCGAACATAAAGCTGCTAGACTTTTTTATCTGGTCCAGACACATGTTGATATATTCCTGATAATAGAAGTATTGGATGCTGTTGGATCTCACCAAAGGCTGTACATACCTCATGTTTTCGATCATTTGGCCCAGCAGAGACACCAGCGAAAAGCTCTAAATGTCGAACGACTCAGCCAAACTTTAGATCGAGTCCTCGAGGACCTTGTCCAGCTTTCTTCTGCAGGTGTAACCCAAAGTAATGGAACCCAGAGACTACTATACCACCTTGATCTTAAAATCAGGAAAGGAAGTTCCGTACACAGTAAGCTCTTCCTAAGTGGGCATGAAGGCAGACGGGGGATCTAGCTTGACGACGACGAAATTGATCTTTCTGATGGAAGAGTCGCATTTTCTTATCGCTTCGTTGATCTGCTTACGTTTTCTGTTTTAGTTTTCTGCTATAATTGGTACTACAACCAGGTTCACTCCATAAAGTTTGGTATCGATTATCTCTACCAGCTATTCAGCGTCTGCGAAGCTGTGGAAGTTAGCCGCCACTGTTACGACCTTTTTCTCGTTGTGAGAGAACAGGAAGCTAAAAGGCTCGATGTAAGTGGCCTCTCCTCCGCCCTTCTGAGCGAAGGCGTTGAATACACTCCATCCCTGGTCGTTGGTAAAGTACTCCACTATTGAGTACAGTTGACCTTAGTAGCGAGGCTAAGTCAAATAATAAGCATCGATTAGCAGCGTCACCCTAAATGTAAAGACACTCCTGCCAGTGAAGTCGGACTATGATAGTCTTCCAAGTCCCCTCATGATGCTGCCATAGAATCCTTCGGCTTGTAACACTTCGTCGAAGCTGTTGGAGTTGTGTCTGACTGCTAACGCTTAGCTATCGGTGTTATAGGAGGTAGCGTAATAGCCAATGGTAAAGGGACTGAAACTGTCCTCGTTGCTGACGAAGGTAGTCTTGGGGCGGAAGAGCCTGAAGTCAGAGGGAGAGTGCTTGAGGTCCTTCTTGAAGGCGCGGTTAGTGAGATAGTGGCGTCGCAGCTTGTCGAAGTGCTTGCGAAGGATGATCTTGTACTCGCTAAAAACGCGGATACTTTGGAAGGCCTGCTCCTCCTGGCTGTCGAACTTCCTACCGACAAACATAAAAAAGTTTCTAATCTTGCTAGTCTTGAGCTGCTTCCGCTACATCAGACTGCTAAACAGCCCATCCAGTTTGCCGCTCAGGTTCTCAAGGAACTTCGCGTGGTTTTTCCTCTTGATCTTCTCTTTTATCGCGTTGATATCGCTCAACCGGTCAGCCGCGGTGTGAACCGGAGATGCTGACCTATCCTCGGAACCCTCTGGCGCCAAGCTAAGACCATGCTAGTGTAGAAGGGAGGCATTTCGCTAGTGGGTGAGATAATGTTGTTTGTAGAGCTCAGTGACTACTCTGTCGTAGTTAGGCAATGGTCGCCAGCTTGCTGTAAGTATCTCTTCTCTTGTAATACGCTATTGGTTCTTGACTTGCTTTTTGCATTCGGGTGCCCCGATTACCTCCCTCAAAGTTTTGCTAATGGTGAACTTGAATGGTGGAATATCATACTGTTTATCACCTGGTGGTCCGCTTTAGCTTCTATACATAGCTTGTCCATCAATTGTCATCTTAGCTCCCACATTCTGCAGGAATGTCTTAACCTCTTCATAAGATCCTTTGAACCCTAGCAAATGCCTTAGCAAATCTACCTTAATAATATCCAGATTTTTTCTATCTTCTCCTACACTAATCTCCTTAATATTTTAGCGAATCCTATCTAAAGTCATCTTACGAACTTCATCAATATAGAAGAGAAGAGTACAAGCCAATAAATAGTCACACTGGGGGCTGTCCAGAACCTTCAGATAGCTAGCCATATTAGGTTGTTTCATAGATTTTATAATCTTTAATGCGTACTTTATGCTGGGAGAGTCCAGTAAAGGATTGAACTACATGCCACTGAATGCCTAGTAAATGTTTCCCAGGTGGATGTTGTTAGTGGATTTGGAAATGACCAATGCATAGGCAGTTATTTCAGGTTAGTAAGGGCTAATGTATATTCCGTTCTTCTTCATCTCCCCATGAAGTTCCTAAAGAGTTAAATCCCTCCTTCCCTTCCTCCTTAGACTTATTAAATGTCTTTTAAGTTACTTTTTGGAAGAGCTATAGGCCTCCAGTAACGGAATCATAATCTTTTACAGGTTCTTTTTATTTAATTGCTCGTCGAAGTTCGGGAACTATCTCCTCTAGTTAATAGAAAGAAGAAAAAATCTTGTGATCTGTTCTGAAACAGTAATTACACTCTTTGACCTCTGCTCCAAAGTACTTAGTTGAGTGATTTATTTAATCATGGCTCTCATTCTATTCCAGAGGAAAGCATAAATGTGATTAAAAGTGATGGGTTATCCATCAGGCGGAGCAATAAAGGGCAGTCTTGAAGGAGAAGTTTGGTCGGAGTCAACAATAAATGAAAGAATGTGAGTCATTACTCTTTATAATGTGTTAGGCGTACGGACTACGGGACTACTATCTTCATCATCGTTAGCTGCTCTTTTGAATCGTTTTAGTGCGAGAGTGACATCAGGCTCTCTAGTTCTCTTACTTAGCTAAAAGAAGGCAAACCAGTTCTAAACATCTAACACCAGTGGTTGATCAGGAGCATTTTGTCTTCTGTATATTGACATTCTCTATTGGAACTACTAGAGTGGACAGAACCTTTAGCATTTTTGAAGATGTACCACGTCATTCCCATCCATTGATTGCACTACCGGCATGATTTCCTTGTACCTAATCGTCGAGTGTTATTCTTATGGCTGTTAGTTTTCATATTCTTTGTCTTCTTCCTCTTATTCTTCGTATTCATGATTCTGCTCCTCTTACCCCTATCCTTACTCACCTCCATCCTATTCCTCATAACTTCCTTCATCCTCATCAGAGTCTTCATGTTCCGCCTATGCTTACTGGTTCTAATTGTTCTACTCGTCTTCACTCTGTTCAGGTTCTTGCTATCTAGAGATCGGCTATCTGTCTCCCCCGAATCTTTTCTTTCTTCTCTAGATATCCTGGTCATCAATATCAACTCCTGAACGTCTTTTGTTCGGCTCTAGACTATGACTGGATCTGCCCCGAGGAAATCTTTATCGAGTGGGCATTCGAATTCCTTGCCCCCTTCGGTTTGAATCAGCACCCCTATCCCTAAACCTTTGTTCAAGCCCACCTCCTCTCCTAAAACCACCCCTTTGGCCTTGTCGTGTTGTTCCATCATTTCTTCCTCGGGGTTGGTTGAAGTCGGAACGACGATCTGGTTGGTTTGGCGGGTAGTCCGTATTCTGCTGTCTTGGAGGCCTTCTTCGTTGGGCATGGGGATTAGAATCCAATGTTGAACCGCTCTGTCTCTGTTGGTATTGTTGAAACTGGGGTATCATGTTCATAAACATCCCTAGCGCCTCATTTGGATTAAAATTGTTACCAGAAGGTCGATATTGTTGAGGGCGAGGGTTATTTCTAAAAGATTGAGCAGCAGGTTGTGGCCTTTAGAAAGGGACCTGCTGTTGTGGAGGGAAATTTCTTTGAGCGGGAGTATGTCCGCCTGGCTGTCCCTGTTGTCTGGGATTGATTTGAGGTGGTGGAGAGCGCTGAGGTTGCTGTCTTTGTTAAGGCTTTTGGGGTTGAGCTTGAGTCAGCTATTGAAGCTTGAGGTACATAACAAATAAATAAATAGCTTCTGCACCATCTATTGATTATTCTCAAACATAATATAACTTCAGAATGTCTTAGGAACTACTTAAGGTATTCCCCAGCAAGCTGAAGCATAACTAACCCTCCAAGCAGCAGATAGCCACCCACCTTAAAACCTACCTGCATGGTTTGAATGCTCTCGATAATTTTGAGCTGTTTGAGCTTAATCTTATCGAGTAGTACATTGTATATGCGTATGAGCTATGCGAAAAGCTGGGATTTTCTGCCTAACAGACACACATCTATATCAACATTCTATTTGAAGTGCTGAGAAACTGCAATTCAAGCTATGGACTCCCAGGTGGAAAATCCCTTGATGGCGATTTCAGTTTGCTCAAGAAAAGAGTAAAGGAGAACCCAATCATAACCGAAGATCAACTATCAAACCTTATGCAGAATTTCAGCGATTTTTACTTCAGGAACTTCGTGGTTTTTAATTACGCGCTTAACAACCCTCAACGACCTCCAAGATAAAAGGTATGGGTATTGATCGACTAACCAATGCACTGTCCTCCACTATCAGAGGCAGTATAAATGCCGAGAAGACCACCTTTCGAACAAGAATAATAATGAATTTGACGAAACAACTATAAAGCTGCATTCATTTTAAGGTTTAGGGTCTTCCTAGCTCACACGAATATTCGGTTGAAAAGGGCTTGGGGCAGTCGTGGGTGAGTTCTTTAATCGTCAGTCCGAAATCTCTTTCGACTAGGATAAAGGTAGTCGACTTTGTGGATCTCTCTGCGTTTTGCTGGTCACAGAAATAGGGTTTGACAAAGATCGATGCTTAATCATTCGGATCTTTGGAAAATTATTTGGTGTCTCTCATAATGAATTACAGTTTACTCAGAAGTTCTTATTTTGTTTCAGGTACTTTTTTGATCACTTAACTGTATAGCTGCAGCCCATGGTTGGTTTTATTCCAGATGGTATCGATATCTATGTTACAGAGCCCGTAGTCTTTATTTTGTGAAAGGAGTCTGGGTTCCTTCATTCCTTGTTTACTGTTGATATAGAAAGCTGAATCTTACTTCACATTATAGACGACCAAATTAAAAGCTGAGTACTATTATTGCACTTTGAGAGTTTACGTCAGATCCTTAATAATCTGCTCATTTATATTCTGGACATTTTAGTAGGTGGAAGTCTTGAGGAAACGATAAACAAGCTTTCCTCGAGACCTGCCTACTTTCCGAAGATCGTCGTAATTGGTAAGAATTATCACAATACCGAACTTGATGTTGATGCCTAGCCAAGTTCCCTGGCTAAGAGAGTCCCTTCCAGCCAGAATGTTAGGATCCTACTTATACGGCGCAAGTGGTAAAGTCTTTCTGAGAGTCTGCTAATCCCTGTTGAAGGCCATCACAAACCTATATTTTCCTTCAGTCAGAAATGTAAAAAACGTCAAACACATATTAAATAAATAACTATGGAGTTAAATTAATGTTTTTTTACTGCTAACTTAATGACGTAAATAACAACTCACTTACGACATGCATAGTGGCGATAACTTCACAATTAATTTATACTTGCCTCGTTGACGTTCAGCCCGTAGTTATGGGCACTATCCTGGAACCTCCTCAGCTCCACATCTGTGAACTCTCTCTTGCATATGGGGCATTTGTTGCTGTTTCTCTCCTTCCTTATCCAGTCACTCAGACATGTCTTGTGGTATTTGTGGCGACAGTAGATCTCCAGAATGGGTTCTTCGTTGTTGAATTTCTCCAAACAGAATGAACACTCTTCGTCGTTATGCTACTGTTTAGGACTCTCCTGTAGCCTATAGAAGTACTCAATCATGTAACCCTTGCGAGTGAACTATCTGATTCTAAGTTTGAGTTCGATATTGGTAAGAGGGTACACCCCGCTATGGGTGAACTAGATGATGCCCCACATAGCCAGCTGTGCCAATACTCGAGTTTTGAGCAGAATATAAGCGATAAAGAGTACTGTGATAAGCAGGAAGGTTCCAAATACCAACGTAAATATCCTTGTAGCGTTATATATCTGCTAATCCTCAATATTGACCAGCTAGTAAATTTAAGAGTGATTGAGCTCCATACCTGGCACTGGCTCCTTAAAGAAAAAATAGAATAGAACATACCTGTACGAAACAAGCTCGAACTCAGTATACATACTTACGTTGCTATTGTAACACTAGGTATCATAGTCACTCACTGAGTTACTGCAGATGGTAGTATCAACCATATGATGTTTCTGAGGGTATTCAAAGCGGTAGAAGGTTTGACGATCCACTGTCAGAAGCAGCACACAGTAATCTCTTGGTTTAGTCTATTTGGTTCTAGTCACCTTCAGTTCTGATACTATGTTGCTCTTACTGTAGATGCAGTCTATAGTGGCAGGACACTAGCTACTCTGTCCGTACAAGTATTTTCCGTAGGCCTTATAGAAATCATTGTAGTAGGTGCTTTAGTCGAATAGTGCTACAGGAGCATGGAGCAGTAGCTGGCAAATACCCTCCCTAAAGTAGCAGTTTGGAGTCATCGAACAGATAGAACAACTTAACCCTGAGCAAATACTCTGGGGTATCTGTTCGAGTGGCATTGTAGTCCGACACAGATACCTATCGCTTACATTTTTACCATCGATTTATACTGGCACTTGGGTTTAGTTGTTGAGGCACCACACTTGAGAGATATTCCTGTATCTGGTGATAAGTTTAAGTTACGATACGTAGGTGTGCTATCTAGTATTGTTACCATTATCGGTGTAGGAGACATTAAAGCGGATGAGATGGACTTCTTATAACTATTCGTCCTCTCTCAGCACACTCCCTAAGAGGAGCTTAGGTGCCATCTCCATACAGTTGATGTCTACAAAATGGCACTAACTACTGTTGCAGGCCACCATCATTTAGTTGTATACTTTAACATGCTTTAAGTCTTGTAGATGCTTGGAGCAGCTATTAGCTCCATTGAGAGGCTCAACCCTAAGTTAGTTAACTTAATTCTAGCTTTAGGTCTCCATTCTCATAACCATATAGTCGTACTGGTATGGTACAATAGTGAACTACTTGTCCACATACTTACAGCGGATGAACTCCAGCAATCCGGTATGATTGGTGTTGAATAGACAATACCTTTTGGACCACTTTACCACAATATACAGCATATCCACTTGAGAGTTTTTTACTAATGCCAAATCCAACACTGCATTGTCATCCTTCTTCTAATCCTTCGTCTCATCCTTCTGAGTGAAGAAAATCTTATTGAACTTGTAAATTTCGAGGGTATAGTCTAGCGCGATATTGCTTCTCAGATGAATAGTGAAATGTTCATCCTACTGCTAGAGTTAGACGTATATGAACTACCTCCAAAGCTCCTCCACTCGAAGGAATCGTCGAAAAGAAAGGTTTATTGGACCACCCGGATAAGTGAAGTTTATCCTGGATTACTCAAACATCCCTATGAATTTGGATCTAGCTGGCCGATCACTATAATTACTGAATAAGTAGAGATGTGGGTTTCTGAGGAGCACTTTAGTCTTGTCTGAGGTGTTGCTACTATCAGTCACCATTATCACGCTGTCAGACATTCTCAATGACGGTGTTTCAATGCGAGAAAAATTCAGACTGGATACGTTGTCCAGCATATCATAATGCTCTTATAGTTGAGCTTTATCCGGTTTCTTACTGAAAAGTTTCTAAGAGATCGTCCACTTCCGAAAGATAAGTTGGGTTCTGTTCAAGGGCGATTTGGAACTGGTGATTACATAGGGATAGAGGAATCCCTAGTAGTGCTCGGTGTCCCTATCCTCGACAGCATTCTGGCAGGTAACGAGCACAACGATGTAGATGTATAATACAATCATTCAATAATTTTACTAACACTATTGGGTGTTTATAAAAGCCTGCAAGTATCATATTTATGATTGAGTATCGGAGAGTCTATCCAACCTATTCTGTATTTGATTGCTTTCTGAGAATAATATTGGAGGTACTTAGGTACTTGCCGACGTAGGGCACTCTGCACAGCCAGCTATATAGTGCAGATAGATAGCTTTTGAATAGAATTACAAGACCGAATCCTTGAATCAAAGTGCCGATAAAACTCATATGCAGGAGCATGATTATAAATAGACCGAAGAAGAATATTGAGGTTGGTTTGATTCTATTCCGTTGACCAAAGAAACTGAAGAATCCTGAGAACCCTAGAAACAGAAATATTCCGAATAGGAAAGCCAACTAGGTAATATTTAGTGGTACATTCGCCAATAAGATGAGTTTTCGGTTGAACAGAGCCATAATGCCTGAAATCTCCAGTACAAAGGCAAGTCCGAAGGCCACCATTCCGATTTCTACCTAAACGCTGTGGTACTTTGGTTATCGCTGTAGCTGAACACGTCGAGTAGTCTCATATTTAAATATAGCAGTATAACATCATTTCTATTTCGGTACTCGCTTGTGCTTCACACCCTCTATTATGCCTAATGCTATTCCTGATAGCTATTCTATGAGTTGCTTCTAGCTGCTGCTGTTGACAGGGATTAGCTACGCTGACTGGGTGGAGAGTGATTGAGCCTTAAGTTCTTGTATCTATTCGGAGGTTTTCTATTTAAATATTTGGACGATATCTTGCTCTTAATTATCGGAATATGTACTATTGTCGGTCGGATCTCTGGAGTTCGCTGGCATAGAAGAAATATCAGTTGAAGCAGTTTTCACATCAGTGATAAAGTCTCTGTCGGTCATAGGCTCTGATTTGGTAGGGGCATTCTAATGCTATTGCAAATTGATTAGTCGAATAACCATGATAAAAGTTTCAGTCTATTTGAGATGCTTTGGCTGGCGGCCTGCAGCAGCCGACATCGTATACACCTTCTCTGGATCCACATCCAAGTAGATCAGTTTAGACTCTTCCAGCTAGGTGTATCCTCTCTAACGGAGCACCAGCCTTATAGCTTCCAAAAGATCAATAAACAACGGTAGATAGCCAATCCACAATGAGCTGCCTTTTTAAGTGCACAGGATAATCTGAAACTGTCTGCTAGGCACTGGAAAAAACAATCCACTCATCTAGTAGACCCTCTCTTCTGCATTCTTGGGGTAGTTTTTGAAGCCAAACATAAATATTGGCTGTGCTGAATGGGCATACATTTACAAATAAGCTTTTTAGACACAAGATACTTGTACTACTCATTACTTATTATTGTATAGTCAACTCCCAGCTCCATCTCCGGCAGCAACTGTGGGCTCATGCATCTATTAACAATATACGGAAGGTTGCATTTCTCACTCAGTTGCCCTGCGATGTCCTACTCGTACTCGAGGATGAGAGTTTAGCTGTGGTAGGTAAATACGTACACTAGGTTTCGGCAGTTGGCAGGGGTGAGATATTCGTGTTGTTGGTGGGGTATCTGGGATAGGTTCTACCACCTGAATTACAGCGTTTGGGGTACCAGTCCAGGGGTACGACGTAGCTGATACCTTCGAGAAGGTTGCTGTGGGCAGGAGTTGAATTTTTATATTACATGCGCAATCTATTTATACTTTGCGCTCTATTACCATTGTCATTTTATATTCTACCCACCAGTACTAATATTAAACAGGCTTTCGAATCAATACACCAGTTATGCAAACATTCTGAAATAGGTATCTGAATCCAAATACAACTACAAAATACCTATTGTAAATTTAAACATTTAAATAACTAATGCACCCATAAACAATCTTAAAACCACTGTGCAAATATCACCCCTAACACCACATCGTAAGCATATGCATCCAGCGTACCCTCCATCACACTCAGCTAAATGCCTCATGCCCTTATGTAAGAAATGTCAACCTACCCACTAAAAACAACACCGATAGCGCAGCACCACCAGCAAAATGATCTTAGTTCAGTAGTGCCTATGGAATGCCAGAGACTCCCTCGAGCAGTTGATGCAGCCCCTACGCCTAACTCTCTCCCAGTTCATAACAATAAAGAACGAACTGATCTAAGCATTTCGCCTCAGTTTAATAAAAAGTCGTCAGTCCATCGTCTAATTGATCTGCGAATAGTTCGAACGGTACACAATAAGCTGCGTGACAGACTACAGCAAGTAGCTGGAACAGGCCAGACTGCAGATGGAACAGATGGTGCTGGAGATGGAGGGGAAGATACTCCATCTGCAGCATCCAGACCTTTCAATGAGAACATTCATCGAGCTCTATCTGAACGAGGATAAAACTTATAAGGCTATCGATGAACTGGCTAGGAAAGTGACGATGAAAAGGATAGCTAAAATAGAAGATCCCAAACAAATAGGATTTAGTAAATGGGTAAGGTTTGTGGTAGGTCCAGCCATCAGAAAAAGATAAACTCTGACACATGAGGAGTCATCTAGGAATATCCTGCCGAGTGACCTAAACAGCAGCCTGGATGACAGCTTAGAATAACGAATATAACGATTGAAGAGCTAAAACAAAAATCTATTGGATGCTATTAAACATCACAGAGGAGATCAGAAGTGACAGTTATCAAAAATCCGAGTATTTTCGCTATTGACTTAGCTTGTAGTAAACCTCCCTCGATATCAGTCTGTTAAGTTGCGATATGTTGGTGCTTTGGGACATATTCCCATACTTCTTGAACCGTGGTGTTACTACCTTCTGATGGCTCATAGATTTGTTTTTGTTGGCTTAAACTGTCTTGTTGTTTTAATGTGATTGCTACTCTCTTCTCCGGCTTAGTTGCGGCAAGTTGGTTTCTGACCCCTTCCGGTCTAGTTTATGCTTGTGCCTTTTAGTTATCACTGGTTCGAAAGAGTTCAGATGGGCGAACCTAGGTACCGAATTGTTATGGTTGAACTTAACCGGAATGACATTCATCGAGCACTGTACCTTCTCCAGTTTGATATTTGGTCTTCTAGGTCGAATGTTGATGGAGGTCTATCTCAATGGCACTAAAGTCCGTAATTTTGTAAGGCTATTTAGTTGAGGACTCCGATCCTTCATCTTCTTGAAAGTCAATTTAGTTCTCATGGAAGGCCTGGTAGGAACTTCCTATTCGAATTCAGTCTGTAAAAGTTACGTTTTTGCTACGAATGACCTGTAGCGGGCTGCTTCGTCCATGGGCAATGCTATCATGGAAGTCTTGAATAAAATAACTTATATTCCCTAGTCATTTTCTCACTTATTTTGCCTATTATTCCTTGCATCCGATTTTGTCAGTTTACACTAGGGTTGGTATAGGGTGGGTATATAATGTAGTTAAACAAAATTTAACAACTCTAAATTTGAATTATAATGTCCTGGAAGGATTTCCTGTCGCCTAGTGGCCCCTCCTACGTCAACCCTAACCAACTCAGTGTAGACCACCTCAACAACCTTCTTAGCAATAAGAAAAGCTTCCTTCATCTGCGAACAGAGTCCGATAAGAATTCCAGGGTGGGTTCCATCTCTCGGATGCTGGTTAAGTAGCCGGAATAAATAATAGCTACTTATTAGTCGGCAGCCCTCACATAAATCAATTAGACCCTCAAAGAAATCAAAGGGTTAGCTGTGGATGGTAACTCGCTGATGCATCGTTTTCTGTAGGTGTTGTAGAAACAGACGGCTAAGAAGCACGCTAAGAGCATACATAAGAGTAGCAGAGACCAGCGATCAACGATAAAGAAGAAAGGGAAGACCATCACCAGCAGACTATAGTAGAAGGTAAATAGCAAGTTGGAAGAGTTCGAGAATGTTCGTAAGAAGCTTCGCTAAGACAAACCTCTAAAAACGAAGAGATCAACTACATTGATGAGTAAGAGCAAACTTAAATGATAGGAATAATGATTTTTATGAACTAAAACTAGGTAATCAGATGAAAGTCTTTCGGGATGATTTGAATGAGTCGATAAGTTCAGGCTCCAGGCTTCTTCGAGCTGTAAGAACCTTCTTAACGAATTAGTTCTACTGGTCGAACTTATCTAACTAGGCGTTAAGCTGCGTACCACCATAATTACGAGCTAATTCGCACACAAGACTGCCTACTAGTGGGCGTTGCATAGCTCCTTATCCACTCGATACTTCTAGTTGGTTGCCAGTATCTTCCGGTTTTACTATTGCAGTTTAGTGGAGGTTTAGTCCTATTTTCTAACGTGGTCTTTGAGCTCCCCTACCATCACCTATAAGGATTCTATATTATGAGGGTGATACTTAAATGGTTCTGCAGTTCCCTATGTTTAACTTATTAGGCTCGAAGGAGATTGGCTGTTTATCTTTTGAGACCCACCAGTTCCTACTTTCTGGCTTCCAACTAAAACAGCCTATCAAGTTGACTCTTCAACTATTAATCCTTACTAACTGTCGTCTTCTGTTTGGTATCGTATTTGCTCTCCATCTCTACACGTTCGTCCTCCATCTGGTTATTAACCTACTGGTATTCCTACAACCTCTTATACTTCGTTATCTTCTCCTCACTAAGCACCTCTAAGTACTCTTTAAAATAGCTCAGTTCGTTAGCTGTTGCTATCTGCTCCCTCTTTAACCTATCATTCCTGCGGTTAAGATCATTAGCCTCAATCATAGTTTGTTAGGTATCCCTATAAATTTAGTTTTGTTCTCTGAGTAGATCTTCACGATGTTTTAGTAATGCTTCCTTCTTGTTGGTTGCACCCGGTAGCTAGGAGTTCAATCTTTAGAGCTCTGTCTTCAACCTTTCCTACTATTCTACTATTTTTATTCTGAACGATCCCACCCTCTAATACTCTGTCTTCAGAACCTCCCACTCGGTTCGGAAGGCCCCTGCTACCTTATTTCCCACCGGATCCTAGCTATCCACTATATAAAATACTCTCTCTTCTTCTAACAGTCTAATACGATCCATCAGCTGTCTTTTGGCATGCAATAATAATGGTATCTCCACTGATCTCTGCTAAAGTTCATACAGTTGGGATTTTAAGGTTCTTATTGTGCGATCCTTCTCATCTAGGAGTTTGGTGGGTGTGCTGCTCTATATTACTCATGGGTTGGTACTCTGCGTGCCATTGAGTTGTTTATTAATAAAAATATTCTCATGCATAGGACAATCGCCTCTCTGTTGATCATACTCGCACAAGCCACTCTGGGCAACTGCCTCTGTTCCTCAAATGCTAACTGCGGTGACATTGCCAACTACCAGTGCAATTCGAATGGATTCTGCGTCAGGTATACTAACCAACTCACACCCACGAGTGGAAACCTGACCGAGGGTCTGTTGGCCCTCGCAGTAATATTGTGGATGGCACTCGGTGTCGGTGTTTACGTGGGAGGTATTCTTCTGATCGGAAAGTACGTTAGAGTTGAAGTGGCAGCGGAGGCCCCGCCGAGACGACCAGAGCCTGTCTGATAGTTTAGTGCAGCAATATATTAGATTTAATATTCGCAATGATTAGCTAGGAAACACCTTAAGTCGTTTGCGGCCCTATTCTCAGGGACAACGTCGGGTTCTACGAATCGCACGGAACCAGATGGAAAGTTTATGGCTCTACTTAGCCCTCCAACCTGCAGGGCAGCTGTCGAATGGTTAACTGGGATGGAGTGACAGTATTCGGAGATTTCACAAACGGGTGCTGCGCAGAGGCAACTGTGTTCTATCCTTACGGAGGCTATGCTAGGGGCGAGTGGAAAGATGGCGGCCTCAACGGTAAGGGCAGAATATACTCGAAACCGGGCCATTTAATATATGAAGGGGGTATGCTGCAAGGAATGCGGCATGGAAAAGGTACAGAGTATCGACCATTCAATAAGAAGCCTAGTTACACAGGGGACTTTTGCAACGACATGAAACACGGTTGGTTTGACTAGCACATGGATATCAATGGCCAATAGGTGTTGGTCTAGAATGAATACAAACTAAATGTCAAGAATGGGACGTTCTTTTCGTAGGATGGCAAGTATGCGTTGGATTTCCACAACAACATCCTAAAGACAATAAACGGTCAGCCTGTCTAGGACCAATAGGCATAACCTGCCGACTCTAATCACAATAGCTAGCCGAGGAATGTAGTTCGTTACGGGTGGCTAGTCACCTAGCAGCAGCTAAGTGACACTAAGAACCCCTACAAAATGCTGGATACCAGCATAGTGTCCATGTTTTGTCAGACTATCTTCCACCATAGGTAGGCTATGTGGTTTAAATACCCAACACCCAACCAAACTCTGCTCTTAACAACCGATATCGTCGAGGGGTATGGGGGTTTCGGATTTAACAAGCGCAACTTTAGCAATATTAAGCAGTACACCAGAATGTACCGTAACTAGTTCAGCTTGGTCAGTGGGTTCTACACCAAGATTATGTTTCCCATGACCAGCGGCAACCACTTTACTCTTGCTGTAGTCAATATCAAGAATGGACTGAAAAAATAAGTTAAATTCGAAATGGAGTATTATGATTCGCTAGGTGGGCATGCTGCTTACTATGTTTGCTAGATGCTTAGATCTCTTTTGTTTGATTAATGCAAACACCATGGCTTACAGCACTATCCAACCTGGACTGCAATAACAAATATGGGTTTTGAGAATCAGCTATGCCCTCGGCAACAAGATGGAATATCCTGTGGGGTATATCTTTGCAAATATATGTACGAGTTGGCTATGTCTGGTGATATTACTAAAAATAAAAGCAACTACATTCATGGGTTTAGAGATTTTATTCACGAAACGCTATCAAAAGAACCTAGTTAGTTCAATGCGATAATGGACAGATACTAGAAAGAGCAGAATAAAAGCAAAAGCATAGTGGTTCGTAAGCTGTCGGAAAAACTCCCTGCTACTAATCATGCCAATCAAGACAAAGGTAGGCTATATGATACACAAGAGTTCTTGTTTTAAAGTATACCTACCAATACGGCGTAGCTAAAAGAAATTTAGGTTTAAAACAAATTGGACTTTGGTTGTTCTCCAATTTCTCAATCTCAGCTGTCAAACGGAACAGTCAAACCCATGTCGACATAGAATTAATAACGCAACAGTAAGGAAATATTTTTCCAGTGTCATTCAAAATCAAGTTGATAGCTTGTTATCATGGCATATTACGATATGTAATCGCTAGATTAAAATAATTCGTTATTCTAATAGCTAATATTTATCATACAGAATTAACCATCAAGGTTCGATTAGTTTATGAAGGTAGAGGGGGCGGACTCTAAGGGAAGGCAAAAATAAGGTACTGGGGCACAGAGGCGATGCTTGGCAATTCCCTGAGCTCTTACTCACTAGGGAAATTCAGAATCCGTTGGGCGACATTAACGCAATAAAAGACAAAATCAAGGCGTAAGAAAACTAAGCAAAGTTCTTGAGAATATTGGGCGGGAAGCGGGAGACGCTGTTCAGCAGTTTAATGAAGCGGTGAGATCCACTAGGAACCAGTACCTTGTACTTTGTGTTCGAGCACAGACACCTCATTCCAGACCTCCCGAAGATGCTCAGCGATGCTAACGAGTAGTTGAGAGAGAGCAAC
>JAOXNN020220367.1:0-15227 GCA_028571205.2 Hydropsyche betteni
AGTGCGGAAACAAGCATCTTTATGTTAACGGAATAACAGAGGAACTAACAACTCCTTACAGAAGAATATTCACTTACTTAGGGATTTTACCTTGAGGAAGAACATTCCAGTTCTGTTTTCAAGGCCAAAACTTCCCAGTGGTTTTCTTTGATTGGTCACCTCAAGGATTTATCCGACTCAACAATCAACCATCAAATAGTCTAGGAACTTGGTCCTTGGGCGTTTCTACAGATCCAAACCCATCTTGCAAATGGGCATAAGTGATGTCTAACAGCTTTGTTGGGAATGGGCCAGCCACCATCGATATTATGCTTTACAATGCAGGACTTGGAGACGGGAATGATTTGGCGATTGACAACATTAATCTTGTGGAGATAGTGTCTCAAGCCCCACTAACTTTCAACATTAAGGGCAATCAGTGGTAAGGAAATAAATTTAACTTAGGGATAGTGGATACAAGATTTTGTTATTGGAACCTACGTAGATCCTTTAACATACTGCGTTGACTACTATTACCTCTACTTGAACGGAGTGTTAGTCTTACAGGGAGTCGCTTCCCCTACCATCGGAAATTATATCACCTTCTATGGAGCACAATTTGGATACCTTGTGCAAATCAAAATCATCAGAAAATGCCAATGTAGACTCGATGCTTACTGGGGGACACAGTGGAGAGCTGATACGATTGACCCTTTATCTCCCGACTATGAAGTCTTGAGAGTAGACGTAAAGTAGACCAGACAACCATTCCCCTATCCCACTGAAAAGCCATACCCAATTGGACTCACAGTTGAAGCCGTCCAACCTAAGTCACCCCCTTGATCATCGATCGACATAAATTTATGACATTCATTGATGGACTGTTGGCTACTAAAGTTTTAGAAATCGGTAGCAGTAGTCGGGTGAGAGCCGCAGATCAATGGAACTAAGTCTGGTAGCTCGATTTTGAGTATTGCCCTAAAGTGCAGTTGATTTAATGGATGACTGAACAATAATGGGAGCTCGAGGTTTAATGAAGTAATGCATACATATTCTAATCGATGGAGACTAGTTTGCTGACAAATCGTGCAGTGTAACAACCTTGTAGAAGGTTAGTAGTGTTCGGCCCATATTTGATACTTAATATTAGTGTTTGTCAGTTGAATTTGATAATCAGCCAAAACATAAACCTTCAAGACTTCGAGATTTGAGTAAATAAGATGTCATAACAATAAATCAAGATTGTCGTAAGACTTTACAAGACTTTGCAATACAGAGATAAGTAATAGTGAGGATTAACAGTGAATGAAGCAGGATAGGAAACTCTTTCTTTGGAGCAGATAACCCAGCTAATAGGCATTAGTTCATAGCTTCATCTATATAATACTCAAGTAGTTAATATTTTAAGGAAAAGTTTGTCATATTTATCATTTAATGGACAAGGTGAATATCAGGGAAAAGTGTTGTGCATAACCCTTCAATCAAAATAACAATACAATTATTGAAAGTCGTTAATAATAATTGGGATGAACATAAATTAGTGCATAATATAAATAGAAGTCTGCTATATTAACCTAAAGAAAATGATAATTATTTGTAGGTCCGGCAACATGCTAATACTGAGCATAGTTTTAATCAGCCATTCTTATTTTAAATTTAATACGACCGAACGATTTAAATCGCTTAGACCGAGCACAAAATTCCCTCAAATAATGACAATCTAACACTAACTCACTTCATCGGGCATTTAGAGATTGGTAAAGTCGACAATCCTTCAACAACGATGTAGGTTCAGCACTGCCCACCCACGATAGATTGCTATGATCTGTAATTGGCTAAATATTAAGAAATTAAAGTTAGCTGCTTACAAAGGCCCAACAAATTATTCTCTAACCCTAGCCTACTAATCAAATAATGTAAGTTTTGAAAACTATATCCAAACATTTATCGAAAGTAAATGGGATAGGTCATCAAGCAGGTGGTTCGACTGGTGTTGCTTTTTCTACAGTAAGTCCTTCGATTGGAGATGGCTCCTCCGTTGGATACTCAAATTAAGCAGTGTCTTCTTTCTGGTACTCAAATTGGAGTTACGAATCAACTTAAATTGGGTCAGGGACTTTCCTCACAACCCAAGAGGTCCCCCAGTAAGCGTCGAGCCTGCAGTTGCACTTTCTTAGGATTTTGATTGTAACAGATGAACCACTGTAGACGGGCACTCCATTAATCACAACCTAAATTCCATCGGTAGGACTAGCGATACCCGACTTAACCAACTTTCCATCTACATACAGATAATAGTAGTCGATGCAGTACACTTCTCTCGGTGCAGATGTGCCGATAATGTAGATCCTAATCGAAGGATATTTCCAAGGGCCCTACATAGGCAAAAATTAGGTTTTATAGTAGAAAGTAAGTCCAGGTTGGGCTACTATATCTACTACCCTGATATTGTCTATGGCTAGGTCATTGCCGTCTCCCAGTCCTGAGTTGTAGAGCATGATGCTGATAGTTGCTGTCCCATTACCAATAAATTTATTGGATCCTATGTCTGTCCACAAACACGATGGATTTGGGGCTGGGTTAACGTTCAGTGACCAGCTGCCCAGGCTACTCGGGGCTTAAGAGTTGCGTCGGATGTACCCCTCAGGTTTCCAGTCAAAGAAAGCAACTGGAAAATTTCTGCCTTGGAAGCAGAATTGATAAGTTTTTCCCTAAAGGAATTTTCCTGAGTAAGTAAATATTCTTCTATATGGGGTCTTGAGTTCCTCTGTAAGTCCGTTTATGTAGAGATGTTTGTCACCAGGTTTACATTGATGGTAGTTCCAGGGGGTTACGCCAGGGAAGGCTGACGGTAATATAGCATATTTCCATGAAGTTACGGGTGATCCACCAGGCGTGTACTCTATTGGCCTTGGAAGTAAACCAATGGCATCAAAGGTCAGCTCATAAAAGTATTTGTAGCCTTCAGCTAATCTACAGCATCCAGGGATTGAAGGAAAGTCCTGAATCAGTAATTATTTACTTTGGGGTCGATGGAGATTGTTTTCAAGTCCTGTGCATTCAGAGGGTTCAGGATCGAGAGAACAGCTAATATGGCAAGTAGTTTAGTGTTTATCATTTATTAATATAGAGAGGCATTCGAGTGAGCATTTAAAGTCGATTTTAAATTTGGAAGTTTTTTGAATATCATCGAATTAAATTTGAAAACAGCTCATACTCTCGAGAATTGGGCAATACATATGGATATTCATATCAAACATCGACAAAGAAGCCTCCTTGACTTAGCTTTACAACAACCGCTTTGATGGTAATATTTAATATATTTCAAAATTGAATGAAGATTATTGTTAAGATTACCATCATCTAATGTAAGGTGATCGATGATGTTTTCAGAGCATTCCCTCATATATAGTTTTAGTATCAAACGATAAATTCTATTGAGCTCCAATTTATTTTTTGAGAATTAGTGATCTCAACACCTGGATACCGAAAGATTTAGAGCTGAGGTTACAAATTAATAATGCATTCTGTTTAATGATTTTAAGTATTCTAACATATTTCAAATTATAAAGTTACACATATTCCACATATAACTATATTAGGTTATTGAGAAATACCTAAGAAAACTAACTGTTACTTATTGGCTCAAGCCACTCGCTATGATTTTGACAAATTTATTAAAGGAAAGCTCAGCATCAAAAATGGCCTTTTTGAATGATAATTATTGAAAGTTAAGGTGATAATAAATCTTAACAAGGGCTTTATGTAGGACTTAGATTATTAAAAGGTTGCTGAGGACAAAGCGGTCATCAAATAATTCTAAAAGGACGGTAATCCTTCATTCACGCAGAAACCATACTCATATCGGCACTCGTCATCAAGTATAACCATGTGAATAAACGCCAATAGCGCATCATACTCGTTACTAATAAATCTATCTATAATCTCCTCCCTGCAGGCTTCCTGACCAGCATATTCGGTGGGAGAATCAAGCGTAAGATCTCCTACGTAAATATTACGGCTGTGACTGTTAGTCGATTTGGCCCTTAGTTCGTTATCCATCACAATAAGGAGCATGACTATAGATTTAGTTCGCAGAATCTGAAGTTAAAAATAGTAGAGGGAATATGCAGGGGATTCTGTTCGTACATGAAGAAGAAGATGCCTCTGTACTACTACGACGATATGACCCTTTAGCTGTACACAACTACCCTTAATGATTTGGGAAAGAGAAAACCACATGTAGGGGAGCCACAATATCTGGACCCTGAGTCCATGAAGCAGAATTAAAACGGTAAGGCATAGTCTAAGCTCATCTTCCAGAAGAATAAGTCTTCAGATGTCTCAGCATTTGAGGAGTTCCAGTTGTTGAAGGTACTTGGCAGAGGAGCCTTTGGAAAGGTGATGTTATGCCAGAGAAAGGGCACCAAGTAGTACTACGCTGTCAAATCCATGAGAAAAGAGAATCTCATCTCGATGGAGCACTTGTAAAAAACAAGAACCTAAAGAAAATTGCTGGAAGCAGCCAACCATCCATTTTTGGTGGGGTTAGAGTACGCTTTTCAGACGAAAGAAAAGATATTCTTTGTGATGAAGTTTATTAGAGGAGGGGAGCTCTTCAAACTACTCAAAAAATGGAAGAGATTCCCTGAAAGCCAGGCTAAGTTCTATGCAGCTCAGGTATATCTGGCGATTGCCTATCTACATGATTTGGGGTTCATTTACAGGGACTTAAAACCATAGAATGTGCTCATCGATATCGACGGTTATATTAAAGTATCTGACTATGGATTGGCTAAATAACTCAAACCCGGACAGAAGACTAAATCTAGGGTGGGTACCCCAGACTACGTATGTACAGATATTATTTATTCAGGCCCTGAAATACTGACTAATGCAGGTCACACATTCACAGTTGACTGGTGGACCTTCGGTATCCTAATTTATTAAATGCTATTAGGTAGCCCTCCCTTCTTCAACAAAGACCAATAGAAGATGTTCGAAAATATAAAAAACAAGCCAGTATTTTTCGACGACAACAAAAACAAACTTAGCGATGAAGTCAAACATTTAATCAACCAACTTCTCAAGAAGAACCCTGACGAAAGACTAGGCGCTAAATCCCATACTGAGATTAGGTCACACCCTTGGTTCTCTGACATCGATTTCGATAAACTGTTGAAAAAGGATTACGTTCCTGAACATGTTCCAAAAGTAGCAGGGTAGATCGATGTTTCGAACTTCGATGAATAATTCACTCGATAATCAGCTACTGACTCTGTCAATAACTCAATTGACTTGCTGTTACTCAACAAGTTCCAGAAGGAGTTCGAGGGTATGAACTTCGTGCCAGGAGCATCCGGCAATGATTAGTGAAAAATGAGTTCATAAACTTATTATGTTTGTACTCATTCATAGAGGCTCGCTCATTCGACGATTTGTAGCATAACGCCTCTTTTGCTCAGTATAAAAGTAGACTCCGTGCTACAGTATATATTAATTCATGATATTTTTCCCCGAGAGCTGCGAGATCACCGATAACGTTAACTACTTCGCAGAGGCTGACAAGGGCCGGCTGAGACCCGACTAGCTTGCCCTCCTCAAAGAGCTCACAACTATCCGCTGTGAACTCAAGGAGTATTCTTCTACCGAGAAACTGGTTGATAAGGTCCAACATGGAGAAAACCTTATGATGAAGAAGGTGGTCGTAGATCGTTATCACAAGGCTCAAGTTGATTTGGTAAATTTCCACTTATTCAGCTAAGGCTTCTAGTTAAGATGAACCAGACCTGTCGATTCAGCTACACCTCAACCATCGGAAATGCAGCCATCAACTGTGCTGGCATGACTATCAAGGAACAAGTCGCAGTGGAGATGGTCGTGAGCAGATTCAACAGTTCAGCTGTCTTCCATTTGGGGGCTTACTCAAGTATTGCAGGACTACTTGATGCCTCTCAATAGTCCTACGATCCCAAGTTTAAAGGAGTGGCTGCTTTCAACAACTTCATCCAGATTGGACTCAGTTTCTTCAAGGAGGCATATTTCCCTCTTCAGCGATTCAGTAAAGTTTATCCATGGGTATAACGCTTACTCACAGGAAGCAGCCAAGGAGTGTTATAAACCAGAAGGGACATTTTTGAAGCCAACAGACTATTAGTGGAATCCAATGTAGGATATCTCATGCTCGAAAAGCTAAGACTTCTGGGTGAGTATAGGAAATGCAGCCAGGGCGCCAGAAATATCTGTGACAAGCTTCAATAAGCAGGACAACTCCTCATGAAACACGGACAGAAAGTCAAGCCCAGAGTATGGGACTTCCTCCGCTGCGCCAACCTCTTCTTCAGAGCTTATTGTTTAGTTCACCACCTAAAGTAGAACTAAAAGAGGAAAGTGGATGAGGACTATGGGTTTGCCAAGAAGGAATTCAAACTTATGATACTGTAAAACTTGGAAGCAGCCAACCACATTGTATTCCTTAATCAGGAGCTCCAGAAGCTCACAGAAGGATAAACCTACCTAACCTTTGCCAAAACCATTTTTGACGAAGTGTTCATCAAGTACGCCCAACTGTGCAACTTCATATTCAGCATTAAAACAGACAATAGCCAGGGTATCTATGAACAGATTAGCAAACCCTCCATGGAAGCAATTTGGAACAGCATTACCTCGTACGACCTCATACAAGACCTATGATTTGCGTTTGATGGCCATTAACTTAATATGTTTGTGAAATTATCATACTCTGAGCTCGTCGAAAGTGGGCTAGGGTTGAGATGTGTCTTTGAGTAAGGATTTCATTTTTTTGTCGATGCATTTGAAAAATGTGAAGTCGATGAGTATAGAGACGATAAGTTAGAGGCATAGGAGGATTTACGGGAGATTGCCCACCACCCCTACAAAGCTGTTTTGGAAGTGTCCCTTTATGGTGTTGTTAGTGTCATTGGTCCATGAAGGCCAATAGATCGAATAGGCACCCACTCTACACATAATTAGCATAGTTAGGTAGAATGGAGTCAGAAACACTATGGGGTTGACGATTTTGGTGTATTTGATCTTTTCGTACAGCATTACCTCCAAAAAACTCACTAGACCTAATAGTAGAGTGACAATACTTACAGTGCCAATTTGGTACATTAGCTGAGTCAAAATAAAGTTACTGTAGTGCGATCTTTAAAGAGGGTGTAAGTGCTAGCATACCAATGGGTGGTATCTGCGCCTAAGCATGGAGAGGTATGTTCATAGAATATGTAGTTGTAGAAGTAGAAGTGGCAGGCGATGACCAAGCAAGATATCAGATGGAAGAGTATCCACCTGGACATATTGTAGTTTGACACGTTATTTTGGTAATTAAAGATTGCCTTTACCAAATCATAAGAGTAGAGCTGCCAGCACTTAAGAAGGATAATCACAACTATATTAGGAAGGAATTACGTGCGAAAATAAATCCAGAACAGATGTAGCTGTACCACATACCTGACTTAGAGTTTACAAAGGAGGAGTAGGTACTGTTGGTATCTGTGAAGCACATCAAGGTTGTGTTTAGATTGTAGAATGTACGACCTGTAGCATTAAGACTCGTCTCTAAGGTGTAACTGTCCGAAGTTATTATAGGGTAGGAGGATCCATTTACAGAGATATTGTAAGTCTGCAGAAGAGTCGATCTGCCCAGTATTTTGATGGAATTATTAATGAGGGTTAAGTACAAGATAAAAATGTAGAGGCTTATTACCACGACTATCTTTGTGCATAGTCTGTACTTCTTGAAATCGGAGTTTTAGAGACTTTGGAAGAATGAGTTCATCTTTTGGGGCTAGTCTTATGCCTTCGAAGATTAGCACGATTCGCACAGTTTCTGCCAACAAGACTTCTAGTTGGATTAATCTTTCTGCTAGATTGGAATATCTTACAAATCTACTACACTCTGCGGACTTATAGCTACCAGCTTTGCTTTGTTTGACTTCACCTGCTGTTTGACTGCCTAAGACACATCGATTCTGCCTTAGATATCAGCCAGCCTTCCTCCCTCGTTTAGGAATATCATTAGAGTCTGTTTTATTCTTTGGTTGTAGTTGGGACTTGTCGGTATGTGTACCTTCCCCTACGGAAAAATAGGGTATTCTGTGTACATAAGCTTATAGAGAAGAATACCCAAAGAATAGGTATCGAAATCTGGTTCGTGAGATGGAGGGCTGGTTTTCCATCTAGGGTGATAGAAATCGGGTACATCGGACCTTTACTTGAGAGTCTCCTCTATCTTGATGTTGAGTGGGATGGGTTCCCCTATTTTAGGTATTCCGCTCTCGATGTAAATATTTTTTATGTGCAACATGTTTAGGGATTTTATGGCAGACTTCTGTACATATTTGAGGGGTTAGATCAGACTGTACATGAAGAACTCTATTTGGTCCTCTCTAAGCTTGAGGTTGGCTGATTTCAGTCTAGTGACATACTGCTGAACATTCCCATCGTTGGAGTATTCACTGACCATGTAGTAGCTATCGTTATCCTGGTAGGACTACAAAATTGTTACGAAGCTGGATTGTGTCTTGTTTAGTTGGAGGACTTCCTTCTAAAGCACTCCCATCTAATAAATTTTGACCCTCACAAAACCATGAGTAGGGTGAACCGCAAAATAGACAGTCTATTCGTAATATTCAGCCTTAGCCTTAGATTAGCGGATAGCCATCCAGTTCTTGCCTTTCTTCTTTAGAACTTTCTCTCTCTTTTTCAACAGGGGATGAAGACTCATTTAAGAGGCATTCTCTACTGATATTTTTATCAGCTCTTGCATTTGTTTGTTCTAGGGGAAGGGCAATATGCCTTATTGGTCTTTCTACGACCGGAAGTTTATTCTCTTCAGTATCTCAGGGAAAGGGTTACCACCTGACTGCCCTTCTCCATTCCCCCACGACAGTTTTATGCCTGATTAAGTAATATCGATATCCCTCTACGATCCTTTCCATTCGCAGTCGTTTCTCAACAGATCTATTCGACCCTGCAACAGCTGTTTAGCCACCACCAGCGCATCAGTATCCTCAAGCCTGGAACATTTGGTTAATGCTGACTGCAGAGTTCCGAAGGTAACTTCCTCACAAATAACCACCAGCTTGTTCTAGCTCCGAACTAAGTCATTAATCCGAATAACGAATTAGGATTTTGTGTCTCTGAGTTTGGTGAGGTAGCGATAGAGCTCCTCAGTTGCTCGATTGTAAACTTTGATGGTGACTGGTTGTGCTGATTCTTTGTGTCTGCCCTTGACACAATAGAATGATAGGCCTTACGCTGGTTTGTTGTACGAGTAGAGACTCAGCAGATCATCACACTGGCTTTTACTCATATTGATAATTATTATAACAGTGGGCACTTAATTTGTACCACACAATTGCTATTATTTTGGGATTGTGTTTACTTAATTATGAATCACAGATAAAATAGTGCGTTGTCACTTAAAATAGGCGATAGTTTGGGTGATGTTTAAATTTGTAAATTTAGTGAGTTACTTATTAACAAAATGCATACAAGATCAAGCTCTTTCAAAGATAGTCAAGCTTAACACAGCCAACACCTCCGAAAGTCCATTAACTAATCCAATTCCTCTGTACAACTGGTTCGTTTCAGCAGTGGTAAGAAGATAAAGCTCAACATTGGCTAACTGAAGAAGTGCTCATCTAAATCGTAGCTGCTTGCCTAATTCAAAGATACAGTTGCGAAGTAAGCACTCAATACAGAGACACTGGATAGCAAGAGAAACCTTAAATCCATAGCATCCCAGAATAAGCATCCACTCAAGGATTATTTGAAAGAACTGGTTAGAATTAGAAACAAAAGGTTTGAGGAGCAGCAGCTTATGAACTTCCAGGCTTCTGAGTGGTTACAGAGTCACAAGATAATGGCTGCGAAGGAACTCTAAAGTATTCTGATGGAGAAACAAAGGACTAAGGGACTAAGTGCTAAGTGTAGGACAGATACTTAGGAGATGACTCGACAACAAGAAGAATTTGAGAAAGAGTTCTTTAGCATCCCTAACAAGTAAAAGCAGCTTAAAGAGTAGGCGTAAAAGCTTAAATAAGAACTAATGAAGATGAGATAATATATCGTAAATACGGACGAAGAGAAGGAAAATGTCGAGTGTAACTCAATTCTACAATTGACTAAAGTTGTGTAAACTCAGTTTGATATTAACATCCTGAGAATACAGTTTATGAAGCAGTGGAGGACAGGCACACAGACTATCCCTAACAATGTACCCCCAAAGTAGATATTTATGTATACTGCTTGGAACTCAAAGGAGATCAAGTTGGATATGATGGAAATGGTCTACTACGTGCTCCTAAACTTGTACCCCAGATGGAACCATGTCATTCCTAAAATACCCTTTACCTCAAAAGTATTCGAAATACTCCTAAAAGGTTAACGCCATCTGCAACTAGCTCAAGACATTGCAAAAAGATTCATGATAGACGATAAAGATAATAAGAAAGTTGACTATAGCCAGCTCGGAGCAAAAGTGCTGTTAGTTTTATGCTCTCAACAACCGAATACCCTAACTGAGTAGTTCAGAAATATGCTAAGTACCCATCTCACAGGCTTCACTAACGATATTATCAAAGTTCACATAGTTAGCTTTTTTCAAGTTAAGTAAGGACTGTAGGAAATCAAAGTCATTTACACTTTCGATTCCGTCGAACTCATTAGAACATTCTACATTCTCACCCTCAATTATATTCCAACCCCCGAGCAATACAACTCAATACTCGACAAACGACGCAAGAGTGACATTAGTCCCTTACTTTAGGGGATCGGGTAAAGGAAAGGCTATTTTTACATCCGAATTCCATCCTTAATCCAAACAAATCAACTCAAGCCATACTCAGATTTAGTGGAGCTGCTTCGCAAGCAGAAGTGATATTCTTACTATTATTATTTGTTTAGATGGATCCCATATCCGAAAAATAGCTGCCCTAACTACTCAACGCCAATATCTACACCAAAGCCTAACACTCAAGCGTCATCTTAGTGCACCATCTAGCTCTAGTCGCCTAGTATTCTAAGGTGTGTGCTAAATAATGTTTTAAGAACTACAATCGTCCACTCGACTCAACTGAAAAGTAGTGCTTTGTAAAGTGTGCTACAAACATCTCAAGTAGCTACATCGACTCACTGAAGAAGTTCGCATCTTAAAACAACTACACCAGGTACTGAGAATATAAAATATGATGTAAATGGATTACAAAAACATGCATACCATTAGTCATCTCCTGCTTGTGAGTCTGGTTACTTCGTCACGGACGACCTCCAGACTGTTGTCGTCCAACTACCTCATTAGAGAGATGATCGCCATCAGAATGTTCTTATTCCGCTACATCGCCTCGTACGCTTAGTTGGAGTTGGGCTAGTTTACGTAAGCAGCTTCTTTTGCCAACTAACGGGAGAATTACTTCTTGGGTTACTATTTCTACCACTTCTTAACTGCCGGTTGACTTACCTGAGGCCTCGCGTTATTTAATGGTCTGTTATCGATATCCTTGTAGGCTACTCCAGTAAGAGGGCGATCGTTGGGATTATTAATAGAAGGCCTGCTTTATTATCTGTAGCCATTTCCTGTAGAAGGACGGTTCTCCTGATGACTTCCACCTATTGGTCGATTATCCTATTTGTAACCTCCTCCAATCGGTCTATTATCCTCCTTATGACCTCCACCAATCGGTCTGCTATCAGGATCCCTTCTATATCGAGCTTGGTCTGGCTCTTTGTATCTGGGGTCGGACTCCCGATTTGGGAACTGAATTTCCTTCTGGGGAGAGTCAACATTTTTGACTTTAGGGACCTGCTAATACTAGTGATAGCTGCTTGTGCTATCTACTGGTAGGGGTGAGTTCAAAGCATTGTTTTTCTACTCAGGAGTGATGACAGTATTATCCAGTTTGACTAGGTTAGGTAGACTCTTTATCACAGCAGTCCTATAATTTTAGCTCTAACTAATTCACAACACTACATTTGCGCAAGGGTTATCGTGAAGCCATAGTACTTTAAGCTAGGGAAGTTTAGTCAAATATTTGATTTCGTTAAGATCTTGAATATTGTTCTTGCGAAGGTACAGCTCCTACATAGATTACACCACTACCTGCAGCTTTTTAAGGTTGACGAACTCCTTCAAAGAGCTTATCCGGTTGACGCTCAACGAAACGACTTAGAGGTTGGTCATCTCTCTTAACAATTTCAAATCCTTAATGAATGCTGGTGTACTTCGAGATCGTTACCCCACAGGTTGAGGTTTTTGATGTTGTGTAGACTATCTGACTTGGTTTTCGACACCACTAGGTCAGCTGTCAGTGGTTTTCCTCTCGACATAAGTTTCTACTTTTAATATTTAAACTAAAGTATGTCCATATGAAAGTAATGTACCCAACAATAATAGAAGCTTTAGTCAAAGGGTACATTAAATTAGGTTGAACGTTTCTTCTTGTCAATTTTTTTGATCTGAATTTTGTGTCGATCTTCTCATACTACTATTACCAAAAGACTTCTTTTTACTTGGTTATGCTACCTTAAAGGAGAACTTCCACTTAATACTAAGACTCTAATAAAACTATATTTGCGAATAAAATACAAAAGCTCATCTCAATCAACTAACATAAAATCGATTTTCGGATATCTTGCACAAGATTACTGATATTGACTCAATCGATAGTTTCAAACTGGAGGTTTTGTGTATAAGTAATTGTATGTACGGTGAAAGTAGAAACCTATTTACGTCAGATAAGTATTCCTAATGTTAAAGGTAACTATGGATTTGATCAAAAATAATAAACCGTATTATTGCGTACTGTAGCTATGATTATTATTGATGGAAGATTTATTTAGTACTGAAAACAAGACAGCTATTCGCTACCAAGCGAATGCCATGGCCAAGCTAATCACCATGTGCATGTAACCTTGTGGATTGCTAAAAAATCCATAGACTACGAGTTCTAAATAGGCATAATGCTTCGGTATGCAATTAAAACATTCAGAGAGATGTTTCTACAATATATTTGAACGACATGCCTCGACAGATAACTATGAATGATATGTGAATACCTTAAATACAAAATGGTGTTAGTATGTTTTACATCATCACTGGCGAATCTTTTTGGTTTCATTTTGATATTCTAAAGTATTCACACAGAATAAATAACTGTTGGTGCTCATTTCTCTGGATAAGGCATACTCAAGAGTGCTACGAGCCATTGAAATATTTATTAATGAACAGAAGTGCCTCAAAGTATTGATGAACCTTAAAATAGATGAATAGTCCAAGATAAAGACCAAAAAGGAGATGAACTGAAGGTTTAGATTAAACGCAAGTGAGTAGAACTGTGCCATAGTAAGATAAAGAACTTTATTGATGATGAGAAGATTAAGGACCAAATTTCATATTAATCGGTATAATGTGTTGGAAGTTCAGCTGCATTCATATATCAATATCAGTTAATCAAACTCCGCAGTCCTTAAATCACGTTCTGGGCTTCTAGCCACTCCTACTCCGAAGTTTTTTAGGAAGGTTTTTTCTATTCTATTGCACCTTAAGTCCCTTATACACTTGACTTTTCGCTGTCAACCATAGGAGACTGTTTATGTTTGTTCCACTTAGATATCGGCTTCAGGCTATCAGTATTTTGTATTGTAGATGAGCATTGGACTCCGGTCTCACCATCACAGTCCTCTCGAAGGGCAGAGGTGGTAGGTTAGGATTAGTTTACCAGCGAAGACTCACCATTTATTTGTTGCGACGGCTAACTCTCATCTTATTACTCATTCTCTTACTCATCCTCTTCCTATTCATCATCCTACTATTATTCATCTTACTCATCCTCTTATTACTCCTCCTCTTAGTCTGATTACTCCTCCTAATCCTACGACTCTTCCTATTCCTACTACTCTTCTTCCGCATTCTATTCTTATTATTATAACTCCTGTTACTAATCACCTTAACTAGCTGAAACCTCTGCAGTTTAAGGCCGTTCCAACGTTTAAGCTAAACTATCTGCAGGTCCTTTGAACGGTAGTTGACTAGACTAGACAGAACTCTCTAAAGATTGGGTTACTGCACTGGTATTTATTTGGTCGAGGTAACTGGGCTTAGAATTCTGTTTCTACTATTGTTCTGCTGCCTTAGTTTTTAGTTTTGAGCTCTTCTGAGATGTTTTCATTTACTGGCTTTAGGAAGGCTTTTTCCATTTACCTACCTTCTAATTACCCATACACTTTGAAATCTTCATACTCTCTTTAACTCAATCCTCACTCTTTTAGTCTATGGTTTCCATTTTGTCTGGTTGTTTGATGGATGATTTTAAGGGTTTGGACCACTTGGCAGCCTTAAACGTAGTGCTCTTATCAGCCATTTCTAAAAACTAGTTGGTGGAGTCCTGTCCGATTGTCTATTAGTGCTTCTTTTTCTTAAACTTAGATGACACCTTCATCTTCTGGCCCTACTGCTATTGCTTAATAAGATCTTTGGCGTATTCTTCCTGGATGTAGTTTTTGGCATTGACGAGTGGGATGTTCTATGAGTATCCAATTGATTTGTCGAATGTCTGAGAGCCCTCAATGGGTACAAACGCTATTTCGGTGACTAACGACTTCTCTAATCCTTACTGTGGTATATTTTTCATTACTTCAGATTATTATTCATACGAGGTGTGTTCCATCATTCTAAAACTGCATTTTTGTACAGACTGTATCAGATATTACTTTGTTAAAGATGATTGTATTAAATACAGGCCCTACAAGGAAAAGACTAAGGATCATGATAGAATACTAATGCTTCCACTAAGTAATATAACGAACTAACTCACTGGGATGAACCGTCTTATGTTCTATTCAAACTCCTTCAACTCTCAACTATCCATCTAAATACAGTATGCGTCTACAATCATTAGCGACTGGAGGGTGTTTTCTCCATAATCTCCTTTATAGCATTCTTCAATCCATAGTTAGGACGAAGATCTCTGACGCTGACATTCTCCTTGCAGAGAGGACAGTCTCCATGCTTTTGCACCCACTCCACTATCACCACCTTCTCAAAAGAGTGACAACATTTAATGATGATAGTAGGCTCCCTCATTACCTACTGAGTGATGGGACAGTGAAAACTGTCAATCTGTGTGTACATCTCTGATGAAGCATTATGAAAAAGAGAATAATGATATTTTCACGTACGCAAGGAAACGCTTTTATCTTCCGCGCCCGTGTCAAAGAATGAAAAA
>JAOXNN020220384.1:0-15219 GCA_028571205.2 Hydropsyche betteni
CCAACAACTCGAGGTTGGACAGCATCGAAATGTAGACTGCACCTTCATCTCGAATCTGGTTGTATCCTGAGTCACGGGAAGGTTACGTAGGCAGAGGACCTTGAGGCTAGTTAGTCGAGAAAGTTACAACGCCCCTAACTCCCCAATATTCATAGCGCACTTCGCATAGTTGTTGAGACGCAGTTCGACAAGTCCTTCCATCCTCGACAAGTACACAGTGCCTCTCCACCTCGGTTTATCGGTTTTAGTATCACCCCATAGATATTGCTAGGGCTTAAATTTCGGAAGGGAAGATTCGCCTAGGTTAGAAGTCGAATACCGACTTACAGTATCTTGAGTGAGGTCAGCACTGTGGAAATGGCAGACATCTGCTACAGGCTTGGCAGCTAGGTTTTGATGGATAGACGCTCTACCTATTTGTGCAACCTGGTCAACTCATCTTTGAACATATCCTCGGAACTGTTGTACTCTAAGGTTGAACGTTGGTTCTTCGGAGACTCTTTGAGTGAGTTGCCTTTGTTTTCGACGCCTGAGCCTGATTGTGGCGGTATTTCTCTTTCCATTTAATAACAAACAATATTCAGTATAGTCTTTAGTAAATATTTCATAACTTTCAAATTAAAGTATGAAGAGGGTAATCAGGGCACACCAACTTTCAGTGAGGCGACATTTCTATAGGCTCTTTGGATGTTTCTCACCAGTTCGGCGTAGTGTTCGTGGAAAGTCCCCCAGGGATTGATCGATATGGCTTAGCTTTTCGATAGTATACTCCTCCAGCTCTCGAATTCGTTCCTTGGTCAACAGGATTTGATGCTCAAACGCTATCTTCTCTAACAATAATTTCTTCGATTTTTACTGCTATTCTTGAATTATTCGCACCAATTCTCGAGTATTTGGCTCAAATTGTTGATTCAAAGAACTCTCTGTTAGCGAGCTGATTTCTGCAGCACTCAACTCAGCTTGACCACTGAATCCAGCTTGACCACTCTACACAGTAACATCAGCAGGGTTGATTCTCGTACTCTACGGCATCTCTATGCTAGCAGTATCTCTGACATTAGTGTAGGTTGTCATGATGATTGTGACCTCTGCTCGATATTCCTTTTATAGTTTCTTCTTGAAGGTCAAGGCCTAGCTGAGTCCATCTTTGCTGGTCAGGATAAGCATGATTGGATTGTCTGGTTCCATAGTCTCCAATTGTTAAATTATAGAGCTACTCGGGCGGGGGGCTTTATAGTGTAAAGATCCCCCCGATAGCCTCGAAGAGATGCTCATAATAATTAGCCGATAGTGCAAGAATTAGAGTAGACAGGAGCCTCAACATCGATCTGCGACTGGAGTACGAAGGAGCTACGAAGGGATAACGACCAGGTGGACCAAGTAACACTCCAGCTCGCAAGAAGGAGCGAGCCTATGATGGTATTTACCGACTGGAATATGGAAGGCATTCAAACTGGAGTCTCGCATGCAACTGCTGGCGCTAATACTGTCAGGAGCACAAGTTCAGGCGAGTATCACCGGAACAACTACCCAGAGTTCTCTTGTTCCTCCTTCTGCATTTCGGGCATATCCATCCTGCCGTGCTTGAAGCGACACAACCTCTCCTGGCGACTTGGAGAGCTCCAGCTGACTTCCTTCTCTTAGCCTACTTCTCCCGTCAAGCCACAATATTTACTTCTGGTCCATTACTTCGTCAATTTGAGTGTTGATTTAGCTCTCCAAATAATAGGTTTTAGGGCGGAATGGAATCTCTACAGTTGTGCGTCTTCTTTCGATTATTTTAGCTTACATCGCTCGCTCCAGAATATAGCTGAATATGTACCTACCATCCCAATATCTTTGAAGTCTTGCTTAACATCCTCAGCTAATCCTCCTTCCTCTTCCTGACCAACACCCTACTATATCTACTTAACGCCTGGTTTAGCATAGTACCAACATCCGTCCTATGCGCCATAAATAGTGATGCTTCTCTTCAATTTTTTTTTTGAGCGAGAACTAATCAGAATCTTGCATACGTATGGTTAAAATATTATCTGCTCAACATTAAAATCAATCCAGCAATCAGTAGTAATTTCGATGATGAGCTGCAGTTATGAGCCCACTCCTGTCGAAGGGCGACTCGTTTCTTCTACTCCCAAACTTCTATTTCTATTCCCCATCTAGTGAGGCTCTTAAACCAATTGTGCGCTTCTGCTGTGAGTGTGATTTTGGAGGGAGGCTGTAGACAGGACTTGAGTATTGGAACATAACATTCTGAGTGGGAATACCAGAGTTATAGAAAGAGGCCCCTGTTGTGCTCATCTAGCTTGCTTTCGACATAGGATCATCGCCCAGAAGAACAGCTTATCGGTGATCTTTGGTATTCTTGAAGGCTGGTTTCCTTTTAGCAGAAAGCCTCTCTTTTGATAGGGATACCCTCCTTGTTTTCGAATCATTACTTCTTTAATCATGGTTTTTGATTGGTTGGTTGGTATAAATTTGAAATAGACTGTTATCTCTTTCATCAATGGTCGGCTTTTTGATTGCGAAATTGATTGGAACAGGGGAAATAGGGTCTTTCTGGGAGTTACTGTTTTCCGATCCTCTTGAAATAAATGGCTGCATCAATGGCTGTAGTCTCTTCTAGTCGAACGCACTCTCTTCAGCTACGAAATGGACAAAAGTCGGCATATCTTAGAATTAGCTCCTTTTTGCAGACTTTCCCACATACTCAGCACCCACCATAGAATCCTGCAACTGGCCAGACTCCTATTTCTACTTGTTTAGGTGGAAAATAACCTCAGATTCTGCATCGCTCTCTGTTGGATGACTTTCCTAAGTGATAGCTACTCTTGCGTCAATCATATTGAGCTTCTGTTTTGAATCCTTCACCTGTTCATCGAGTTTCTAGTTCCCAACTATACTTTCCGTCATCTTGAACCCATTGAAAATAGGTTACTGCCCTTTAAGCTGGTCACTTTTCTTCCTTTGTCTTTCCTGCCTCGTTATCGTTATCCATTCCTCATCATACAATATCAGAAACTTCCCACCAATCACAATCTACCCCTCCCTGTTGTAGCAGATACCCAACCTCCAAATATTTTCCAATTCTTTGCACAATACTTTACTGTTGATTGGTTTTGTAAAATCTAACAAAGCAATATCCTGCTGCTTGTTGAATAGGTACGACCTGAAGACAATAACGAGAGCCAGATCGGCAAGAGGATATTTCTGCAGGGTTCTCACCAGAGGCTACCGACTACAACCAACCATATGCAGAAATTCAGCTGTAATTTTCTTGATTAAGTTGTTCCTAGAGAGCACAGTTAGCTGGCTGTAGTGTAGTACCTCAGCCAGATACTGCACTGGGATCTATGATGTATAGACCATTTATTTGAAAGCGAGTAGAATGCTTTAAGCTTGGTGTGCGTCCTAGTTATTGTAAGAGATGCTAAGAAGACTAAGGTACATAGCCTTGAGTATGCTGTTGGGACCGTTCTTTAGATTGAGTTGGTGAGGGAGTAACCCGTCGCTATTTTAATAATGGGAGTCGGTGGGAACATGGGGAAATCTGTAGGGTTAGGGAATGCTTATAGTGTTGGTAAGGGAGAGTAGAGAAGGTCCCTCGATATTGAGACACTATGCTTCGATGGAAAGAACTGTCGACTTTCTGTAGTAATGCATATATATCAATTATTACAGGTACTCCGTAGTCTGAAATCTCAGCCCGAACACCCTAACCCAATAATCTAATAACATTATCAATTGAAATGAAGTTGACTGGACGTACTTCAATCTTCAGTGCGGATTTCTAGATAAATATTTATAGCATAAGGCTGCCGTTATTTATTTTAATCCAATCACTATCAATTGGGTAGGCTGCTCAGCATTCGTAACTGGAACACCTGAACCTTTCGGCTCCTTCTAGAAGCTAACAGCTTAATCCTGCTGTTGTTTTGAGGAATACGATGATGGCAGGGAACATGCTGTGTTGCTCGGGGATTGATAGGAGGTACTTCAGCCACTACTCATCCTGTTTGTTCAGACCTACTTTGTAGACAAATTTGACATTAGTTGGTAGGCCACCCGATAAGCTATGAACTATCCTTACATTATGGGCATCCAGCTAGCTGATAGTTTCGTAGGGGATATCGGTATACTCCACCAGTAGCACTTTACTTTTAAGGTGGGAACGAGCATAGGCGAGATTGTGCGACATGCTAAATATTGAGGTAGAGGGTTTGAGTGTCCATTAGGGGGTGAGCTGTAGCCTAAAGTTCATATTGAAATACTCAGCCAGAGTTACCGATTAGTACCTCTAACAAAATCCATAGAATCCTATGTAATGCTGTGCGCACTAAACATAGAATTTGAAGGCTTACTCTAACTTAGATTGGCTGTATTTGGCTTCATCCTCCATCATACTCAGAAACTCATTCAGTTTCCTTCTTATCTTCCGTAGTTCCTATTCGTAGGCAAGTAGCTAAATAAGTTTGGTATGTATCCACTCGAGGTCATGATCATTATGTTTATAAATTGCAGATAGTTATTAGAGAAGTTAGAACTTGAGGGAGCGTATGGAGTGGTAGGAGGATTGGAGAGGTACGCTTTACTTTAGCAGTTAGTGGTGTTTGGTGGAGCTCACCAACATCCAGTCTCTGAAATGCTAATAGCAGGCACTTGCATCTATGGTAGGAATACCCATAGCCTTGGTGTTTTCCATTAGGCTGCTATCTTTCAAAAGTAGAACGACCTTCCCTCTAAAACCTTCAACCTTAAGCATCTGTTACTTTATGCTCTAAGCTGTATCTACTGGCAGTATGTTGACATGGAGCTAGCCAGTTCTGAAATAAGTCCGGATTATGAGGTGAGGGTCGTACACAGCTGCAACTTTCTCCTCGATACTATCGTATAGCCTTTCCATAAAAAGCTTCTGTTGGGTGATGATCCTTGTATTGAAATACCCTAAACCTTCTCTTTGTGTTCTGAGAGAGCCCACCAAATTGGTTTGCAATTTCCATATCTAAGATGAGTTGGTCATGCAGAACGTTCCCAATAATGCATTGAAGATAATTTATTTAGGACCAACCGGAGGGTCAACAATAAACTGTTAATTAAACAGTAGGGAGATGAGAGCCTAAAGCTTAAGCTTATGCCTGTTGAGGTGCTGCAGCTGGGAGTAACACTACTAAATTTAGCCCTCTATTAGCTTTCGTTGTTGCTACTCAACTACCAGCAGTCTTTAAGTCTATTCGATTTGTAGGTGATTCTACTGCAGCTACTACTTGCTTTGCTTCTTGGCAGCCAGAATAACTTCGATGTAATACCCAAACACCAAAGAACAGTACCTATCAACCTGAGACTCTCCCTTGGCACACTCAGTTAGTAGGTCATTGAGTAAGGCTACTTCCAACCGCTTTAAATCACTCAGACTGAGCAAACTCACAAACTTCATTTAGATGTCCTGGAAGTACACAGAGGTCACTACCAGGTTATTCTCCAACTATTTGGTGAGGGGGAAGTTGGATAGCTCTTGCCAGCTGCAGTCCTCTATCATACTGCCTAGTAGACCCTTGAATCTGGATTGTTGGTAGTGTATGGCAGTTCTGATTGGTAGCTGCTACTCCATCCTACTGTGGAGAGTGGCTAACTGGATGCTAATCGACTACAGTTTCTTCTTTACAGAACTCATTATCTAGTTTTGAAGGTTTATTCGTCTGAGTGTTTTGTGGTGCTACTCTATATACCTTTGTTGAAGGACTTTGAATGCATTGGGTTAGTGATCCTTCTACTTGGCACGGGAGATCTTTTAATAGATTTAGTGGCTTACCCTATCTTTCTTGTGTATGGGGATGACTCCCAGCTGGCGTTCGATAACTTCATAACAGTCTTATAGTAGGCTGGCATACTATTTGTGTTGTTCCCAGGTCATGCATGCTTGGGGTGGGGAGCTAGTCCGGCTGATCGGAAGGCATGAGTCAGGTATCCTATAAACCTAGAAATACTGCTGAAGATACTACTCTTCAATGAACAAATTCTAGTTGTTTGGCAGATGGATTAAAAATTGCAGCCTTTTGAAATGTTCTTAGAATAGAGATTAGATGGTAGAGATATTTCGTTACTCGTATAGTGCAGTGTACCTTTGAATAAAGAAGCTTTTGTAAGTCTATACCAGTTAGTAAGTGCTACACATGCAAGCACCATTAAGTATCTGGTAGATGAACCCTTTGAGCCCCTCAGTCTAAATATGGTGTTGGTTTATTAGGATGAGTATGTGGGCTTACTTAAGATTATCGAAGTTTATTATTGCTTCCAGGATGTCCTTCAGATAGTCTTTGCCGGCTGTTATGAGGTACCTGTTGGTGGATTTGGCTATGATAAGGGGTAGGTGCTAGTCTCCTCCTCTCACTAAATAGTGGCAGCTTTGATCTATCTTCTTCATCACTAATCCTATCATCCGCTGTAAATGCTACTGATACTCGGGTTAGTAGTGCTCAGGAATAAATGCGTGGAGTTGTTCACTAGAGATATGTTTGAGACCATGGAAGTAGCTCATACTCTACCTGAGGGAGAATCTTTACACGGGTATTCGGTTGATGTCGGAAATGAAACCTTATTGTTGGGGTAGTGCAATCCATGGGGTGATATCCCTCAGCATGATGTTCTTCCATAGTCGAAGTAGCTCCTTCTCACTAACTATCACTCCTAGCTGGTGAAGTGCCTTTATTTGGATCATCTTGGGAGGGGTGTACAGTCGGCATAATCCTTGGGTGATCTACAGAACTTTAGGGTTTATTCCCATGTGCAGGAGAGCAGCAAATGTCTTCTATACATTAGGCTCCTCCAATTTGACATAGATTAAAGGCCTTATTCTAGAACCCTAGTCTAGCTTCTGAGTACATACGATATTCACTCTAGTGTCTCTCCCTTTCCATACCCTCTTCTAACAGATCAGTTTAATCTGTAGTCTCAACCTTTCATCCGCCAGATGAATATCGTCTACCTGCACCAAAACCCTATCCTCCGAGTGTTTATTCATCAGCCTAGTCCAGTATTCTGTATGGTTGTTTAACCCTAACAGACTAACTACCATCGGATTATACCCCAACAATTTGAATAATCTGTTTCTTATGTTATACCTTCCATTCACTACACAACCTATCCCACTGTATACTAGCTCCTTCACAAAAGTCTGCACCCTATCGAAAGAATACATCTGGATCTCACTCAACTCGATATTCATAGGCAGAAGTATGCTAACTCTCCGAGGTTGTCTATGTTAGGTACCCAAATTCAAAGCGGTTTACCTCCTCATTTCGAATATATTGAACTCTGCATCGAACAGGTTGGATAACAAATTCAAGTTGATTTTGTCGACGGAATGGAGGATTATGTCTAGAAGAGACTGGAAGAACTGTTTTTTGACCAGTTACGAATCATCGAAGTAGTTATTGAATTTCAATAGCCGATGCTAATGAAGTTTGAATACAGACTAAATAGTACAGATTCTATCGTTGAGCAGTACCCCTTCAAAATTCTAAAACATTCTCTCCATCAGCTAGGTATAAAATTATGGGTCTTCATAGCCACTCGCCTTTGACCTGAGGACTGTCCTCCAGTAGTCACTAGTTGGTTGTATATAAATGAGAGGAGAAGAGCTACATGGCGGATAGTCCTTGAGGCTTCTACATTCATAGATATGACAACCAACATCCTCCAGGTTCTCACTATAGTAAAGAGCACCCTATTCGCTATCAATAGTTGAGTAGCATTTGTAAATCGCTCCTTCTGCCTATATAAGATGAGTTTTGTAGCTGGTCTCCCCATACACAACAATAGGAAACAACTTACATTCAATATGGAACCTAAGAATTTGTTTCTGTCCTTCATAGCTGTTATCTACTGAGCTCCTATAGAGTATAGTTTTTATGAGCTATTCGACTATCAGGGGATACTTCTCGTGCATAAAACTGTACTTGATTGATAGGTATCTGGCTATTAACTATTGAGAGGTCTCACTTCTCTACTCCGTCTTAGATTTCATTAGATACTTCAGCAACTCATTTATATCCTTCTCTGTGACTTATGCGAAGACACTCAGTACCCTGTAAAACTTACGGGTAGGTTCAATCATCATTTAGAAACCTCCTGCCAGTCTCTTCATACCGACTTCTAAGAGAAGATTGAAGGGAGGCCTTGCTAGAGAACTCTCCGCCAAAGTAAACTATTTTAGGAACCTGGGAACATTATGACTGTGCTCAGCCTCAAAGAATACTGGTACCTCCCTACAAAACCCAATATGGTTGTTTTGATTGATCTGGAAAATCATAACGGAAAGCCTCTCCAATACCTCCTGTTTGATCAACTAGGCACATTTAAACGCAACAAACATTACGTTACAGCTGAGCACTTTGTAGAGTTATTAGGTGAAGCTGACTGTGAATTTAGAGTAGTCAGTGAAGAAATAGACTGATTTGGCTGTCACCTAAGATAGAGATTTTATGGATTGTTAGCTGTGTCTACCGGTGATGAGGGACATTGGGATGGGGAGGGTAGTGGTAGGGCTTATTACTGTACCATCGCATACCTACCATCCGTACTAATAGAGTTGAGTGAGCTGCCTGATGCTGATGGACTCTCCCTAGCTGTACACTCTAATCAGTTACAACCACTCGTAATCTTGATTGCTTCTGATGGTTTGGGCACGTTAGAGGACACTGAAAAAGTAGATAAGTTGGGTGAGGGTTGCCTACGTCCGATAGCAGTTATGTGTTCTAATGGCAGCACTACAAGCAGTTCTCTAGGTTTAGAGGTATTGCCTAATTTAGGGGATTTGACCGGTTTAAAGTGCAGACTAAAGCTTCAGTGTGAAGGTTATATGGTTTTTAACAAGGGTTATCTGAGTATTGTTCGGATTAGTTTATTTGTAAAACCGGTGGAGTTGTTGCTTGATGTAGTACTCCATAGATTTCAGTATTTCGGTGTCATTCTTCAGCAGTTAGGCTACTGGCAGGCCTTACCGAATCTATATTTGGTCTCCACTTAGGCAACCTACAGCCGAAATCATGCCCTGCCCACTGTACGTTATATTTTGAACGTTGAGTAACAATCTTGCGTACCTTTCCAGTACCTCTTTTTAGGACTGCCTGAATACGAGCTAAACGAGCTATTCATCATGCAGCAGATAGTATTTGGAGTAGGTTGTCCTCTTGCGACTGATTATCCTATTGAGTTTGCTCTTCAGATCTTATTGGATATCAGATACATCATGGATATGTTTTCTGAATACTTTCCTATCCTACCGTAGCTCTCCCAAAGATTTTTAAGTAATATAGCCGAGCAGCTTCATCCACTTAGCATTGAGTTGAGCAACCTAACTAATCCCAAAAGTATTTACATATTGGGATTCTAAGACTACTTTAAGTTGGTTCATAGTCTGCATGATCTAGATTAAAGACTGGTGGAGTTCCCGGATGATCTTACCTTTAAGATTGGATTAGTTCAACAAACTCGAGCTTAATTTGAGTTGAAGGCAGTGTAGGTTGGTTATCTCCCTTCCCTCCACCTAGAATATACACTCCTCCAAAGAAGTAATATACTGCTCCTCAACTGTACCATACAGGTTGCAGATTTTAGCCTTATTAAGTATCACTTCCAACGACTCTAGTTTCGTGTGATCCTCCCCCACCTTCGAATTTAAATGTTAGAGGATATTGTACATAGTTACCTACTAATCATAGATGGGGTAGCCTATTAAGCCAACAACCTGCTGTTTCTCTTCAGGGCTCAAACTAGGATAGGTGGCCACCTTCAGATACCTCATTTTACTCTCCAACTGACCTATATATCTGTTGGCATCTTATACAAGGTGAGGTTTGGAAATCTTGGTGGATAGCTTCTTACACTCCCCTATAAAATCCACCAGCGAGTTATGCGTTATCTATCTGATGTGAGTTTTAGAAAATAGCTTCACTTGCTGATCCAGTAGCTGGTACATATGGAATACCTCTTATACCCACGATATGCTGTTGCGGACTTCCACAATTGATTCCTCTCTCAGCAGCTACTCCCTCTCTAGTTCCTCCTTTCGACTATTAAATCTCTCCTCCAGACTGCCTATCCTCTCCATCAAACAGTTGATCTAGTGTCTGTTCTTTATGAGTTAAGCTTTGTTAGTGATCTTCCTGCTCAAGTTTTTTCCCTATTTAGACAGCTCCATAATACTTACCTACAGACCATGCTCAAATTTTATCAGCTGTTCCATGTATGAGCTCCGGAGTTGGGTGACTTCTGCCTTTTTGGTGGATACTCTGACTGGATAGTCCACCTAGCTATTGAGGGTGTCCTTCAGCACGTTGAAGAGGAGTTTGAGGTCGGGAAGAGGAGTCTACTTCTAGTGGCTGCTGAAACTGCTCTCTATGTTTATCAGCTCGTTCCATAAGCACCACATTAGCTACCTATCATTCTTTACCGACTGTTACTCGGTGGTATAGTTCTCCATCCAATTCTGCATGGCCTCAGCTGTAGAAAGTAGGGAAGGATAGCCGTAGGATCTTTTTAGGTTGGAGCACACCTTCAGGAATTCGTTGGAGATATGGTTATAAGTTTTCTTAATGCGTCTTTCGATCAGCCCGATTATGTATTGCTTCACGTGATATATGTTGAGTTGGAGGTTGGCAGTCTGAAAGCTACTGGGCATCTAGCCTACCCGACGTAGGTTGCTGCGAAGGGTGCCAAGCCTTTCAATAAGACTTCTAAATATTGTGTGCTAGCTTATGCTCTTCAAGCGATCGGATTTCAACATTCCCTATACTTCCTTGTAGCAGCTTGCAGCCGAAACTAGCTCCTACTTTTGAGTGGTGAAATCTCGGATAAAGGCTTGCCTAACTTTAGCGATGTGCCCCTGTTATTAAGCGTTCAGTACGCTGTAGGTAGGGGTGTTTATTGCACAAAATGGGTTAAGGGATAGGTCGTTATTGAAACAGTCGTAAATTCCCAGTAATAGATTTTAGAAGTAATTGAACTATTCAGCAATAGAACCAAAGCCACTGTACCTTTCCATAAAAGCCACTATTCTGCAAGAGTTGGCAGAGCGAGTAGAGAACATTTTCGAATACCTATTCAACACATTTACCACCATTTACCTTTGACTCCCCACTATAATCCTCTTGCATGTAGGCACCCACTCAACTTTACTTTCTCTCAGAAGACCCTAAAACTATGACTTAAACCCTTTAACAGTGTTAAGCTACTAGTTAAGTATATCTAGACTGAATTATTTCTTCTATAATTCAACTATTTTACTGATGAAGTTTTAGAACAAACATTTGCATTTCCATATGATGGATACGTAGGGTTACTTGTGTACTACCATTACTTCCTTGAGCATGGGTTAGAGGAAACTGCGCATGCTGTTGAATCTGCCCTTTTAGTGTTGGGCTACCAGACGATAATAGGGAATCTCCTTTTTCTACTCCCTCGACTTAACCTATTAGAAGTTCCCACGATCTTAGGCACTGTCAGCAGTGGTGCATTTCGTTCTCATCTATTTCGATGTGTTGAGTCTCAAAATGGTTTTGTTTTCCTTAACTTTCAGCTTTCTAAATTCCGTCCGTTTTGGAGTTTGGCTAATATTGGTATTGTAAAAGCCCTTGTTCTACTGGATAGCTGGTTACTATTTGGTTTTAACTGTAGAGTTGAGGGAGCTTAAGGAGTGCGACCTATTAAAAAACCTATTTAACGGGGAACAACTCTTCGTTTTCATTCTGAACTACACCTTCACTTCCTCTATTGTAATTTATACGCGTAACTCTCTTGATTTGTCTTTCTGTATTGCACTCCTTCCCTTCGGTTAATTCTCTTGTGGTTTAGCATATGAGAATGAGTTCCTCCTAAACCTTCCTGAAGACAATACGTTCTAAGCTGTCTTACCGTTAATCTCAGGCAGTCTGACGCTATCTTTCCGTTCGACCATCGTCCACATTTCAACCTCTTTGATAAAGTACTTAACTTTGCCTTTCGTCAATGTAATACTTCCCAGATGTTACAAATCGATATTAATTGTCCCCTACCTGTTTCTTAATATAAGATCCTACGTAACTCCACACTTACTATCAAGAACCTCAGAACACTCTGATGCAGTTGATGGTCACTATACACATAGTTCTGACCATTTTTATGGATGGATTATGTTCTCAGTCTTACATAGCTGCTCTAATGGGGTTTCTTCACTTTCAGCTTGGTGTAGAAGAAGAATACTTCTGGTAGGGATATCCTTAACTATGCCGGTCCTGGCCTATTGTTGGTATTAATGAGGCATACTTATGCGGAGAATCGGATGCTGAAGCCCTGATCCACTTTCTTATTGATTTAGAATGCCTAGTTATAGAACTACTCTTTTAGCTATTACAAGGTTGAGAAATTGGACGGTTGAGTCGATGGTATTTTATGGATGAGTTGGAGTATTGTTGGAACACTATAGAATTTGGTCATTTAATTTAATATATGAGATTTTAGTCCTAGGCTATGGCGTCGTAGAGATTTCATATTTAAATAACCGACTGTAATCGGTCTCTGATCCATAAATTAGTGAACGGAAGCAATCAGGTGATCAGGTTCTCGTAGGTTATTTCGGCCTTAATCTGGTTCTCCATCTTGTGTAGGATCTAGTTGAAAGTTTTCAGGTCCTCATCATCCTTGATACTCTTGACGTTGATGTTCTGCAGACGTTTTAATATTTTAATAGTTGCGATCTTCTGAACCTATAGTTCCTGCTTGATGCACATCTTCAACTTGTCAATGTTTGCTTGAAGGGTTATGTTGGTTCGGACCACCTATTGACAGGCTTAGCTGAGTTGATGCCCAACATTCAAGTAGTCTAACCTTTGGCAAATTCTATTGAGATAGGAAGATCCTCTCTGCAATTGGATTGCTAGAGAATCCATTAAGTCTTCAATCACTTCCTAATACTAGTCGACATATCTCTGTACATCCACAGCAGTCTGCATCACAAACTACTTTTCAACGCAAGGCTTCTATATGACAACCTTGCTTAGAATTTGAGAAATGTGTTTGAAGGAATCGAATTGGAACAACACCTAGTTAGTCGTCTTGAGTAAAAGATCGTTACACTGTTTCCAAACCGCTCCTCTATGCTAATTCAAAACTTAAATAACTGACCTCGGTTAGCCCATTTATTAGTTATCCTCAAAATTTAAACTTGAGATAGCCCTCGAAGCTATTTTGAAAAGAGCTGTCTGTTCAAATAGCTGGTTCTATAGGCCTTTGCTTGGCTCTTTGCTTTCAGCGGACTTCAGATTTTAGAACAATTTACTTAAGGTGTATTTCCTCTGATTTCAGTAAATAAGTACTATGCCTTTTCTCATCTTGTCAAGAGATTTGACTAGAACGAGCTCGAACTCGACGCCGAGTAACTTTTACAGCTGTGACTTCATACTCAACACAGTATCGTACGACTATCTGTTCACAACTACGACGATTCTGACGATCCTGGATTTGTCTTACTTTTTCGACATGCTTTTTTGCTTATATCAATTATAGAGGTATTAGAGCGCGTACCTTAAAGTTTAAGGATCCCTCGAATCAGTTTCAAAGATTAATTAAGTTAATAATATTTAAATCAAAAATTGATAACGACACAATCTTCTTGGATAAAAAAAATTGGTGAAGGATCTTTCGGAAAGGTATACATAGGTGAGCAAGACAAAACTGGCCTCAAAGTCGTCATTAAGATGCTGGATAAAAAAACAAGTTCGTCATCAATTATTTCGTTGACAAGGATGAGTACATAAAGTCTGCTCTCATGGCCGAAATCTCCATTCTGAAAACGCTAAAGAGTCCCAATATCGTTGGGCTTTTCGATGTTATGGAAAGCACCAATTTCTACTATCTCATTCAAGAATGTTGCTATGGTGGGGATCTCAGAGCCTTCGTTAAAAAAAATGCCCCAGTTGCTGAGCCTGAAGCGATACGAATCTTGACTGAAATATGCAATGGCTTCCTATAGATCCTTAAAGAGGGTGTTATCCATAGGTAATTTATCCAGTAGATAGCAGAGACCTAAAACCGTAGAATGTGCTCTTGTCGAAGGGATTATGCAAAATCTGTGACTTTGGATTCACAAAGAAAGTGAATAGTAAACGAATAAAAAATATGACTGCGATGGGTAAATTCGCAAGGCAAAACCCTACACCTCCAAGTGCGATATCTCAGCTCTGGGATTCATTTTCTGTGAAGTAACCATTATACTATGCAGCTTCTTCATGGAGTGACTCCTTGGGACGCTAATTCTTAGTATCAATTAATTGAGAGATTAAAAAGGTTCTCTTCCATTCCCTAAAGGAATATTAGCCTAATCGAAGGATTTCCTGGTGAGATGTTTAAAACCTCTAGAGAAAGACCAGACCGTAGTGCTGGGGTGATCTGCTTAGGCATCTGATTTTTTCAAGGGTCATTGTTGATCTTATCTCAACAAATAGCAATTCGAAGACAAGTTCAAGTACTTTATGGGTCAGATGTAATTCAAGCTAAACCCCTAGAATATCGATCTAAGCTACCTCTTCTAAAGGCATGGTTATGAAATACTGAGCTTCGCTATGAGCACTTCCAGGTCGTTCTTAAAGACCATCGATTGGAATCTATCCAGTGAGGAAGAAATATAGATACATGCTCGAAAAGCTAGATACACAAGACACAGGAACAATATCTTTCTAGTGGTGCTAGATAGATAATGTGAGTAATAACGTCCCCATCAAATCAAATCAGCTGACAGACCCTAGATAAAAGACAGCATCAATAACAATTACAACGGATAGCCAGTAGAAGCGGGATTTCCAAAGCGAAGGAATTATGTATAAATCAAGCCTCATGAATATGGTGCCTAGAACGCCAGGGTCGGTGGTCTCACCCCATCTTTATCTGGATAGCATGTGAAGCAGATCCACATTAAAATAAAATCTACCCTAAGGTGAATAAATGAGCACGAAGGCAATATTACCACGCCTACCCTCGGGAAATAGAGACAAATAGATACAACATACCTAAGAGCACCTAAGCGGAAGGAGCCCAGCCTTCGGCCACAACCCTCAACAGATCAACCAACGCCTCCAAAAGCGGAATTTACGAATCAATGAAACACAACCAGAGGACAGCGACTGAGGCTGACGACTACTCCTACAAGAACAGATCAGATCACAAAAATACATATAGGTTAAACACATA
>JAOXNN020220431.1:0-15206 GCA_028571205.2 Hydropsyche betteni
TATTTATTGTCATATATCCGATCCCCCCACCAATTACAACTTTAGAATTAGCATCGGATGAGGCCGTATTAATGTCGTTTCTTTGAAAATAGTTTAACACTCTTTTGTTTACAATCTCCGTCGGAATAAGCTCCTCTCCTGTCTGTAATTCAACAGTAGGCGATAAATTGTTTTCAATGGCCAGATCAAATATTGCTTCAATGCCGCCAGTGTGCTGAATGGCTACATCACCCAGCCATTGCCCTTGTGTTATATTAGTAGACCGCATTTATTTGTATGTCTAATTCGTTTTTAGGACTAATCTCGATATCCAGAAAGTTAACCGTGAAGCCATCCGCCTCAAGCTGTTGTCTGATGATATGCTTATATCTCAGCACATCATCAGACAACAGAAGGGATTCTATTCCGACTCCTGTGGTCGGCCGCTCTTTCAACTCTCCTGGATACATAAAGATGATCGTTGCTTGATTTTGCTTTTCAACTACGCCAATTACGAAACCTCCTGTGATTTTTCCGAGTTCGTTATATTCGACTTTAACCTTCAAGTCTCCAGACTCTTGATCTGCAACTATACCTATCTCTTTCATTGTTTCACGCTTTGGTTTTCGAGTTCCTGTATTTTTGTCGGAGTCATTGGTTGACCTGACCATGAAGACACTGACGCTTTCAACGCAGCCCCTCCATCATTTGCCATTGGGTTCCAGGATTTAAACACTAATTTAAGTGCGTTTAATTGCGATTCGATTGAATTCAATTTAGAGGTCAGTTCTTTTACCTTTACCAGTCCGCCAAGCTTACCTCCATTCAAGACAATACCCTTGTCGTCTATCGAAACAGTGATATCAGCGCAAATAACTTCCACCTTCTTGACAGTGTCACACTGCAATACACATAGGTTATTGAGATTGCCAGAAAGCGAAGCAACAAGAACATGACTATTATCTGCCGGAGTCAACAGAATACTTGAATCCCCAGCCGTAGTAGTCGGAGACAACCTAACATCTGAAATATGAAGTCCATCATAATTGATGGTGCACGTACGCCCCTTCACACTGATCACGGAAGCAGTGAACAGGATCTGTCCGTCCCGCCGTAACATCTCTTTCAATGCATGTACTATTTTAGCCCTTGGATCCATATTTATACTACTTTTCGACCAAGCTCCACTTTGCGGACTCCGCCTCCTTCACTTATGGAAGTGGTCACCGAATTTACATAGTAAGTTCCGGTTTTATATTCGTAATCTTTATCTATGATCTTGGCAGACCATGTCGGTTCTACATAGGGGATTAACCATCCCGTGATGCTTCCTTCATAGCCATCGTATGTTAGGTAACACAATTCGGCTTCACCACGTTTTTTCATATCCTTATCCGACATCGGATTAGTGACTAGGATTGTCCGCTTCTCACCACCGGTAACACCGATAGTTACTTTTTTGCGTTTACCGTCCAGCCCAAAGCCCTCTACCGTCACCTCAAACCGCCGATCTGCAGCATTGCGATACTTGAGATCAGAGGTTTCTATGTTGACTGCGAAATCATAAATAACCTCTCCACCTTTTTTGATATAAGGCGGGTGAATGTGCAAAGTGTCCCCGATCATATAGATTTGAGCCTTTGTGTCGTCTTTAAGCTTATTGAACACATCGAAGGCATTGGCACTCTTAATGACAAACTTCTCAAAAGTTATATCATACGAACAGTCCATTTTCTTGAGTCCAATTTCCAGTAAACAATACTGAGCTATTTCTTTTACGGATGTTCTACCAAATTGCTTATCCTTGACCGGCTTGCGTGTGAGGTACATGCTATCTTCACAGTTGATGGTAAGAGTGTTGTCATCAGTATCTATCCGTTGTACATATCCTTCAAACTCTGTCATAAGCTTGTCGTCATAACCAAGCTGAATTAGAATTGGATCGCCTGTCTTGACATGCTTTTCATGATCAAGTGATTGGTTGTAGACTACTCCCGGAAGTGCTATCACGGCAGTCCCAGTCAGAAGATCCACAGATTTGTGAATCTCGACAGACTCGACCAGTCCAAGACGGTATTGCCCGATCTGTATGTTGTAGTCGATACTAAACATTACTTTACCTCAATAAATAGGTTATAACTATCATCACTTGATGCTTCCATTGAATAATTCTGCACATTCTTTCCTTTGCTGAAAGGCAGTGTCCAGGAATCCACAACTATGTAGTTCACATTTAATAGTTGCAAAATTTCGTTCTGGATTGCGATCGCTCTGCGTTGTCTGAGTGTCTCGCGAAGTTTTTGTATTTCGACAGCTGGATATTTTTGTGGATCTGAATGGATGAATGTTCCCTCCAGTGTGATCTTTATGTCTCCTTCGGCCCATCGTTCCTTTATAGTGCCACGGCTATCTGACTTGGCAACATTCCTTTTTACGATTGCGTTTTCGCCTGAAATTGAAATTAAAGGCTCAAATGGGAGTTGCCACCATGAATTATCTGATAACTGAAACGAGAACGGCATCACCATTCGCACAGTCTGGCCGCTTTCGACGAGATCAGCAACTTCACGTATTGTGACATCACCACGTCTGAAAATTGGGTTCAAAACTCTCCTATTATACATTTGCCTGTGCCATTGTTAGTGCGCGGCTCATTTCATCGAGAACTATATCGCGCACCTTTTGCGATCCCTCCTTGATATCGCCACTGTTTATAGTCATTGAATGAACGAGGTTTCCAAGATTAATCGTAATATGTGTGGTCTTTGATCCTCCTGTAGCGATCGATTTCGCTGAATCACCACCGACGCCACCACCACCGACGCCTAATCCACCATCGCCTCCTGATCCATCTGCACTTTCCATTCCTGGCATTCCGGGAGCGGCAATTCCTAGCTTCGATTTTAATCCACCGACTACGTCGGACAATGATGTGTCATTTACTTTGAGTTTAAAAACCTTCATGCTGGACATTTGGCCAGCAATGTCTGCAATCTTACCTTTAGTTTCAGCTATCTCTTTTGCACGAGCATCACGTTCTGTCTCAAGTTTTGAGAGTCCAGCATTAGCGGCCTCTTTATTCCAAAGACTTTGAAGTTTATACCAGCCCTTTTCAATAAGTTCAATTCCGCTCATGAAAGTGTCCTTGATTACAAGCCACGCAAGGATAACACCTGTTTTAAAGCCATCAAATGCCAATTTTGCAAAGGTTATTACATTGCCCCATGTCTGGCCCCATCCATCAATTTTTATAATTAGAAATGTTATCAGTGCAATTAGAGCAACGATTGCAGCAATTATTAATCCGATAGGATTTAGTGTAAGCATGACATTTAGGATTGCTTGTGCTGTTGTCCATAGTTTCGTAACTGTTGTAACAATCACCATGATAGTTTTATAAGCAATGAGTCCCGCTGTAATACCAGTAATAAGACTGGCAACCAAAACGAATATAGGTCTACCGTTATTTACACCATCAATAAACCAGTTGTAAACTGACATTACCCACTTTATCGCATTTACAATGCCGTCAAATGCTGTTATAAGAATACCAGAAATGACGGAAATAACCGATCCGATAGACTCTTTGTTCTGCTCGAAGAACACTAAAATTTTATCGGCGAGATTGTCAAAAAAATCCCCAAGCGGGATAAAGGCACGTTTAACAAATGTCACAATTCCGCCAAGACGTTCCATTAAGTCTCCAGCTTCATTGTCATCTTGTTTCAATACACCCTCCGGGGTTTTGGCAAGAGACTGGTTCATACCACCAACAGCCGAGTTTACAACATCAAAAAGTGTAGCTGCTCTTTGTGCTTCTGTACCATAGTTCAGTATCTTCTCTTGTGCTTTATCGAATTTATACCCATATCTGGATAACGCTCCGACCTGTCCATCCATCACCTTACCGAGCATAGACGCGATCTGTGTCGCCTGTTCCTGTGACGCATTGAGTCCGTATTGCTGAGCTAACATATCATTCATGACGGGCAGCAATTGTTCTAAACTGCTCTTTTTTGTCAGGTATGTTGCTAACTCTTGAGCTCCTGCAAGTTGCACTTCGTCTCCGATCACTCCGAGCTTCTGTTGAGCTGAAGTAAGATCTAGAATACTTTGTATATCTTCACGACGTGCATCCATCGTATTACGCATAACGGCTGAGAGTTTAGTCTCAGCCGTGTTCTGCGCATTGTAAAACTGAACACTCTCCTTTCTGGTTTGATTTAATTTATACAGTGCCGCAGTTATCATTACCATAGGTGCAAGCGACTCGAATAATCCACTAAATGAACCCGATAAATTGCCTAAAGATGTTTTGTTTAAGTTCACAACACCCTCACGCAACTGCCGTACCTTTTTATTGCTGTCATTTGCTGACGTACCTACACGGCCAAGCGTGGACGACATTTTGTCGCGCAATTCAAGGGTATATGTGAATAAATTACTCATCTTTCAGCTTCTTTTCGTCTGATATATTCAAGTGTTTTGACATGCATTGCCCATTCATAGTCGGTTAACGTATCGGGATCGATAGAAAGGTGATAGCGTATTTGGCCATCAAGGATTCTGATCGCATCGTGCTTCTCATCTTTTATCTCCGCTAACCTTAGAGCTTTTCCAGCTGAGCCTCCTTGACCTGGATTAGGTCTCCAACTTTGCTTACTGCTGCCATGAAGAGCTCGTCGTTGGTTTTGATCTCATCATCACCACCCAACCAGCAGTTTTCTAGTATCGCTTCGGTACCGCCAAGAATATCATTCTTAGATATCTTTGACATAGCCAATGAAAGAGTTTTACGATCCGGAGTTTTAAGGTATCCAACCTTACCATCAATTGTCAACTTGTGGATAACAGGATACTTCTTTTTCCACTCCTGTATCTGATCAGGAGTTACCTTTGTTTTTTGATTTTCACTCATATAGATTGGTGTTTAATGTTATGCTCCGATTATGTCAGTAGCTAAGAATGGAAGTTCTACCTCCATAAACTTGTCTCCTTGAGACATTGCCTCCTCGATATCCGTAAATTCAACTCCAAGAACTGTTATTGTTCTGATCTTGACCGAATTTTTAGGAACGTATGATATGATCAAGTCACCTTTGATATCCAGGAGTGAGCGAGAACCAGCTGCAGTTTTTAGGGCGATTACTTCGCTTTGTGTTACGGTAATACTACCTGTAACTGCTATATTGCCTCGTTGGATGCTATGAGCTTTATTGCCCTTTGCGTAAAGAGCCTCTTTTTCCTGAGACTCTTTGTAACTGACCTTGCGAATGCCTTTAAGCTCAACACCACCGAAGTTTATGAGAATATCGGCCCACTCGTATTCGCGGCCATTGATTAGAAAAAAATCACTTAATGCCATAGTTTTAGTTTTGTGTTACGGTGAAACCAAGCAGTACGTTAATGAATTTACCATATCCCAAAGGACGTACACGCAATTCAACCTCGACTTTACTCGTGACCAGAATGTTGATCGTGCGATCAACAGTACACTCCACACCCCGATCGGATGAGTCGGATGGATCGGTCGACAGTTCGCCGTTGGCGGTCATGTTTAGCGCGATCGCGTTCTTGATGGCCAGCTCGAACGCCGTAGCGTAGGTCTCGATCATAGTACCGTCCCTGTTTACAGGGATTTCGTCGTTCAGTTTCTCGATCATGACGGCATACGCAATGCGATATGCTTTATCGATCGTTCTGCGACGGGCGATCTGGTTGTAGTCGTCTGTGTCTTGGGTTGCCAAAGGATCATCAGCGATATAGTATCCCGATGTGCCGGTGAAAGTCCTGAAGGTGATGTATCCCTTATCGCGGATAGTTTCTATATCGGCACGTTCAATGGTTTTATCACCTGCATACAGCGCTAAAACCTTAAGCGGTTTATCCAATACTCGTCCGATATTCCGTTGTACCGGCGACAACGCTATTCTTCCAGCAATGAGACCGATTGACTGATTTGCTGCACCTGGTTTCTGAGATCCGATAACAACACCGACACGATTGTAGGTTAGTTTTGATAGATCTTGCAACGTTTCAGGATCACCAGAGTATGAAAGTCCGTCGATGACAGTGAAAATAGGAGCGAATCTTACCTGAGCTGCCCAATCACCCAGTGCCTGGGCTTTCAACATGGCGGCTTCGATATCGCTATCGAGTCCACTGGAAATAGTGGGTGTATCTGCTGCCTTTTGGGTAATTACCAGACCCCTGATCTCACCATTGGTCTGTTCAATGATAGTACGCGCATAAGGGTTTTCCTTATCAAGTACTGTTGACATCGGCAACGTTTCCGGATAACCGATCAGATAGACCTTTGTGCCTTCCTGAGCCTCGGTATAGAAGTCGCCGACCAGCGAGAGAATATCAGGATTGTTTTCCTTATCCACTCCTATCTCTTCCAGATCCGACAACTTACGCAAGGTGTACAACTTCGCAAGTTCGAACTTAGAATCAACCGCAGCAGCGCCTACCACGATCAGTCCGAGAAGACCGTCTGCGCTGGCAATGGCCTGGCCTATGGCTCCATTGCCGTAGTCAATTTTTACTCTAGGGAGTTTCATCATTCCAGTTTTTAGTTTTGGCGTGGATGGTTTTGTCTTTGAGACTGGCCGCGTGTTTGAGTGCGTCACTCACTTTGGCGAAGGGTATCAAATCTGATGTGAAATAGACTACCGTCAGTGTCTCGTTTTTCGCAAACAGATCCTTGCTTATGCGATCGACATCTTTGTTTGTCTTCGGCGGAGTAGTATCCTGAGGGTTGTCATTCTTAGATGTCGTCGGCTCCGTTACTTTACCCTCAATTGTATCCCCTTCTGACGCTCCAGTTGCTGCGCCTTGATCCTGAGAATCCACTCCGGAATCCCCTTGACCTTCGATTGGTTGACCGTTAAAGTCCGGCCCTGCATTTTCATCTGTGGGCGTGGTCGTCGCCTCAGTTGCTTGAGTCGATTCACTCGTTTCGGTGTTGGGGTTCTTAGTTCTCTTTGCCGGTTTATTAGTTTTTGTAGTAGGCTTAACATTTTCCATTGTTTATTGTTTTGGAAGCCGGATCCCAAAACCCGGCTCAGATTATTTTAAATGTTGTCGCTATAAATAGCCCCGATACCTTTTGCGCGGAAAGGAATCGCCACAAAGCGCATCTGGAATCCGAGCAACCAGCCACGATAGTCGGCCCAGCGTTTCTCTGGTTCGCCATTGATCGTGCCCATGGCACGCATAACCTGACTTTTGCAGAACACGAATGAGGATACATTGCCGGTGAGGGCTCCTTTTGGCTGCTTATTGCCGGTGTTCGGATCGTAGAGTGGGTTGTCGCTGAATGTGTAGATCTTGAATCCGGCGATCTCGCCCTTATCCATCACACGATTGTAGCGTTCAACATCCTCAATCTGCAAGTCCTCGTCATGCTCTGGGCATAGGACTAGGATACGTCCTATTCTGGGAAGATTGCCTTTGTTGAAGGCCGTGCGTAAGCGCATGATATCCTTAAATGTGCATCGCTTTGTTCCGTCTCCTCTGTCCGGCCCTGTCGTTTTCAGTACAGGGGTGCTCAGACTATCAGTGACTGGTGCGATATTATAGGCTGCACTTGTCGCGGCTTTAGTCCTGAGACTATCAGCGTGTTGCGTAGCGACCGACTCACATTTTTTATAGTTGGTTTCCATCTCTTCGACATTCGTCACATGCGTAGGCTCAGTGTCAAATGTCGCAAGTGGGATAGCGATCCCAGAATCAGTTCTTTGAGTCGGAATTAACGGCCAAGTGCCGTTATTTTCTACTACGTTCGGATCCGCTCCAACCTGCGATAGGTTGATAGTGTTATATTCGACCATGTGATCCATGTTGGTCAGCTCTTTGAGCCATTCGCCATCAGGGTAAAATAGGCCGAGGATGATGTTGGTAAAGATTTCTTTAAATACGCCTGCCATTGTTTTTTAGTTTTTTGATAGTTTAAATTCTTCCTGCAACCTCTCGAATTCGGTCGGGTTGTCGTGTTTGAGTTTGGTCAGTCCAGCACTGTCTTTTTGCATCCAGTCCATGTATGACCATCCAGCACGATCACCACCTGAGAGAGTGCTGCGCGTTGTCATATCCTTGAGGGATGTGGACGCTGCGGTTGGTTTGTTATCGACAAGTTCTTTGACCTGGTCGAAATTCGTTGCCGCCAGCTTGAGTAGTGGCGCTTTATCCTTCTCGTCGATCTTGCCGTCTTTTACAGCCGCCGACAGGAAGGCATCGATCTTCTCAGCTTTGAGCTGTGTGATTTCTTTCTCCTGTTCTTTGATTTTGTCGTCCTTTTCCGCCACGGCGAGTTCAATCTCCTTAGCTGAAGGTTTTGTCGACAATTTCAGACTGTCGCGAGTTGCAGCAGTCAAAATGATTGATTCTGAATCCATTGTTTTATCGTTTTTTTTGTTGGTAAAGCTGAGTTTGAATTGCTCGAAAGTGATTGCTTCGCACTTGTCGTCGCACAAGCGGATCGCACCGGCATCGGCAGGGATTGCGGTGATGCTGGCCTCCATAAGCTCCCACTCGGTAAGAACATACTCCTCGCCTATACGTTCCATGTTGATCGGGTAAGCATAGATCGAAACCGCCTTAAGGAATCCTTCTCTTACTTTCCGAGCTTTCTCCGCTGCAAAAGGATCATTCAGGTCGAACACCGCAGTGGCCATCAGTTTACCATTCTCTATCCGGAGGTTCTCCCAGCGACCAATCACAAGTTTGTCATCGTGATCATAAAGCATTATCGGATTTGACCGGAAACGCTCATAATGTCCACCCGAAAGTGCAACCCGAAAACCTTTTGAGTTTATCTTAGTCTCATCAGAGAGTATAAATTCTATTGTCTGTCCTTCCATTGACATTTTGTAGTAGTTTTACTGAATTCAAGGGCAAAGAAATGACCTCCGCGCGACAAGGACAAAAAACACTGACATTCTGTCGGACATTTTTTATTCTCAGCACTTTAACACTCACTTTTGCATAATAAAACACAATACATAATGGGCAGAATTCCAAAATCAGACACACGGAAAAAGAATGCAAAGGCACTCTATCTCACAGGGCAGTATCAGCAAAGAGAGATTGCAGATCTTGCTGGTACTACACCTCAATCAGTAACCAGATGGATTAAAGAGGAGAAGTGGGATATCGAGCTGGCCAGTTTGACAATCACAAAAGAGAAGCAGCTTGCTCGTTACTATCAGCAAATAAATGAGATAAATGAAAATATTGCAAAACGTGATGCTGGGCTCAAACACGCCACGAGTAAAGAAGCTGATATCCTTAACAAGTTATCGACTGCCGCTGCTAAACTCGAATCCGAGACTGGAGTCCGAGATATTGTGAATGTGTCGATCGGGCTACTGGAATATGTACGTGGGATGGATCCTAACAAAGCGAAGGAACTTAGCGAGTTGTTTGATAGTTACATAAAAACGAAACTGTAATGGCAAAAATCGCTGATAAACAAGCATTCAATGAATGGGAAGCATACCGCGAAGCTCTCAAAAAATCTACTGTCGTAGATATTTCGGAGAGTCATGCTGAGAAACAAGCCCGAATCAAGAAGCTGGAGGGCAATTTCGAAGAGTGGAAAAAATACTATTTCCCAGATTACTGCACTGCTGAAGCTGCTGCGTTCCAAATTAAATCAAGTCAACGCGTACTCAGTAATCCTGAATGGTTCGAGTCACGTGTATGGGCAAGGGAGCTGGCAAAATCGGTTGTCACCATGATCGAGACATTGTATCAGGTGTTGACAGGACAAAAAAAGAATACGATCCTTGTATCTAACTCCGAGGATAACGCCAAACGACTACTAGAACCATATCGTGCAAACCTTGACAGCAATCACAGAATTATTAACGATTACGGAATTCAGCGTGGATTCAAGTGGCGTGACGGTGAATTTAAAACACGGAAGGGTGCAGCATTCCGGGCAGTAGGCGCTGATCAGAGTCCACGAGGTACCCGTAACGATGCTTTACGTCCCGATAAGATAATTGTCGATGATATTGATACAGATCAAGACTGTCGCAATCCAGAGATCATTGAGAAACGAGTTCGCTGGATCTTTGGTGCCCTGATACCAACTCGCGCCGTCAATGTTCCACTTCAGGTCATAGTTTGCGGAAACAAAATAGCTGAGTATTGTTGTGTGACCGAACTCATGAAAAAAGCCGACAAGGTCGATATAGTAAATATCCGTATGAATGGCAAAAGTTCATGGCCATCTAAAAATAGCGAAGAGCAGATCGACCGCGCTGTGAACACCATATCTTATGCCGAAGCTCAGACCGAATACTTTAATAATCCAGTGACCGAGGGCCGAGTGTTCAAGTCGTTAAATTGGGGCAAAGTACCTCCGCTGTCTTTGATGGATCAGCTGGTAGTATACTCCGACCCAGCTCCGTCTAATAAGGATGTTAAAGATAATTCATATAAAATGGTGGGTTTATTGGGGCGTAAAGATGGGATCACTTATGTAGTTAAGGCATTCTGTGAGCAAACGACTAATGCAAAATTTGTCGGATGGTTCTATGATATCTATGATATCTATGATATGTTGCATGAACAAGGTATGCAATTCTATATCGAGAACAACTCATTGCAGGATCCTTTCTACCAACAGGTATTTCTTCCACTATTCAAAGAGATAGGTCGACAGCGCGGTTATACTTTACCGATACGTCCGGATACCCGAAGGAAACCAGATAAATTTACCCGAATAGAAGGAACTCTGGAGCCAGCCAATCGACTCGGGTTGTTAGTATTTAACGAAGCCGAGAGAGAGAACCTCTCCATGCAGACAGTCACTGGTCAGTTTATGGTAGTATCTCCGACTTATAAAGGCAACATCGATGGGCCAGACTGCATAGAAGGCGGCTACTGGATCCTCGATCAGCAGCTCGCGCAACGCCAGGGAAGATACCGCACTCCAGGGCACAATTCACGCCGCTATTAAAACTCATTTTAACACTATTTAAATAACGTTTATATGTTTATCGAAAAATCAGAAATGAAGTCAGTCATGTATGGCTACCAACTCGATGAAATCACCGAGAATGATGATGCAATCGTGGAAATGGGAATATCGTCTGCTGTATCTGAAATGAAGAGCTACCTGACCCCAAGTGATCAAAAACGCTGGCAGGATGGCCGGCCACGTTATGACGTGAATAAGATCTTCTCTGCTTCGGGGAACGAACGTGATGCTTTGATTCTGGAATTATGCAAAGATATTACCTGTTACCGAATTTGTCGACTCTCAAATGTCGATATGATCCATGAGCAAGTAAAGCAGCGATACGATCGTGCAATCGATTGGTTATGTCGAGTTGCTGGAGTCGGGCCGTATAAGGATGGCCCAACATTAACTCCAGATCTGCCAACTATCGATAACAACTCATCCACGGATGAGCGATTGCCATTCCGTTACGGCAGTCGCCCAAAATTCAATCACGAATAAAATTAAATATTATGGGTATACTTGATATTGTCGTAAAAAAACTCTCGACTAAAGTTGAAACAAAAACTACTGTGACGAATCACAAGCCAACATTCGCTCCACAAATCATTCGCAAACAGATAAGTCAGACGCGGAAGGATATCGTGGATTGGCAACGAGCGAGGCAATTTGCCGCCGCCGTTGAAAAACCAAGGATGTATCAGCTTCAGGACATATATAGCATAGTAGCTGATGATGCTCACCTGAGTTCTCAGATTAATAACCGCAAGGAGCAGACCATCGCAGCACCGTTCGAGATGATCACTCCAGAGGGCCAAGTTGATGAAAAACTAACAATAATCCTGAATGATCTACCGATCATACAGGATATGATCAGTTATGTGCTGGATAGTGAATATTATGGGTATTCACTTGTTGAGTTGTCGGTAAAAAATGGAATTCCACAGGTAGAACTGATTAATCGTCGGAACGTCGTTCCAGAGTTTGGTCGTTTCTATCCGGATGTATCACTAGACAATTTCATCGAATACCGTAACGCAAGCGAGTATGGTCGATGGATACTTGAGTTCAATTCTGGGCATTTTGGACTACTGAATAAAACCGTGCCTCATGTCCTTTTTAAAAGATTTGCACAAAGTTGTTGGTCTGAGCACTGTGAGACTTGCGGGATCCCACCACGTGTACTTAAGACAGACACCAGGGACACATCCATGCTCGATCGCGCCGAGATGATGATGCGTGAAGTAGGAGCTGCGCCGTGGTTCATTATCGATAACAATGAGATGTTTGAGTTCGCCGAGGCAGTTGTATCAAATGGCGATCTCTATAATAACCTAATGCGATTTTGCAATAATGAAAATAGTATGGTCGTGTCTGGATCTATCGTTGGACAGGATACTCTTCACGGTAACGAAAGTAAGGAGAAGGTGAGTATGTCGCTTGCCGGCAGACTTATCCAAAGCGATAAACGCATGGTTGAAGTGTATATGAACAGCATCATACTTCCTGCGTTTTATCGCATTGGCTGGATTCCGTCAACAATATCAAAATTCAGATATTCGGCTGCTGAAGATACTGACAAGCTTTTTGACATGACCACGAAGATCATGCCATACAAAAATGTGTCTGATGATTTTATCCGAGATAAATTCGGCATAGAAGTCACTGGCGACCGCAGCTCTGTTAATGCAAATTTTCCATAGGTGCGAGCACGACATCACCAGAAAAACTGACGCTGCATGATTTATACAACTGCAAATGCCCTGATTGTGGAGGCAAAATCGATCGTGTTGTATTGTCTGCTACCGAGAATGATGCACTGCTTAAGGCGTTTAATAAAGTAGCACGATGGGTGTTCTCTCAGAAAAAGACAACCATCACAGTCGAAGATCTAAAGAGTAACAGTGTCCGCCCATTGATCGACGAGATAAACACAGTTTTGCAAGGATCATTGAACGATGTCCTCGCTTACGAAATACCTGGAGCAATGTTGCAGCAGTTCCGTAACAACATATTCGTGTTCTCAGGCGGAAAAACTTACTCGGAACTTAAGGAATTGAGCAACTTGCTTCTTGATGGTGATGGTAATGTCAAATCGTTCTCAAGTTTTTTTAAGGAAATTCGCCAGACTTATGAAACATATAATCAGAACTATCTGGAGAGTGAATATCTGTTCGCAACGCAATCGGCCAGGATGGGCAGCAAGTGGGCAGATATCGAACAGGATGGAGATGAGTACTATTTGCAATACAGAACAGCCAATGATGATAGGGTTCGACTCGAACATCAGGCATTGCACGACATTACGCTTTTACCGAGTGATCCGTTCTGGGATAAGTACTATCCACCGAATGGATGGCGTTGTCGATGTACTGCCGTTCAAGTTCGCAAAAACCGTTATAATGCATCAGATAGCACAGAAGCAATCAAACACGGAGAAGCTGCTACATACACCGAGGGCAAAGGTGGTATAAACACATCCGAGATGTTTAGATTCAATCCTGGGAAACAAAAAATGATATTTCCGCCACATCACCCCTACCTGAAGGATAAGAGTGTTGTCGCAACAATGTTAGAGATCAATGAATAAGATCACAGATAGATTATTGAAAAATATCCGGGTAGATCTCGATGAGGAGTTCGATCGCAACTTCGAACGCAAATCGTTTTTTAACGGAGCTCCGTGGGCACCCACTATCCGGAGAGTGAACCGCGGATCGCTATTGTTGAGAAGTAGTGCCTTGCGAAACTCCAAACGATCTATGGTACAAGGAATGAATATCATCTGGACGTTTTCGGTGCCTTATGCAGAGATTCACAATACCGGTGGAACAATCAACCGGATATCATCTCTGGGCAAAAGCTACCAAGTCAAAATCCCGCAACGTCAATTCGTCGGCCAGCACGATACGACAGACAGAATCGTTCAAGAGAATATCGATGAGTTGCTACCGGGAACAATCAATGAATTTATGACCAACATATTCAAAAAATAATGGAAGAGTTGATTTTAGAGAGTTTCCAGAAACAGATCGGTCGTCTGGTGCCTGAACTTAAATATACAGATGAGGATTGGGGTCAGCTGGACTTCTACGACAAAACACCTCCTGTAAAGTTTCCTTGCTGCCTGATCGATATTCAGGAGAGTCCATTCACAAATGATGGGAAACACCAACAGAAAGGCACATTAACGGTCGTATTGCGCCTGTTTGCTCTCAAGATGGGTAATACCAGCACGGCAGCTCCGCAGGGGCAAAAAGAGACTTCTAAATTGATTTGGAAGATTTATCACAAGACTAACATAGCGGTACATGGCCAGGATTTCCTGCCGGAAGGTTGCGCGGTGCCGATCAGAGCTCACATGAAACGCGTTAAGCGAGCAGATGGTATATATGAACGAAACATTACCTATACCGTAGGTTTTACAGACTCTTCTTGTGTTGCTGATAATCCGACCGCACACGCAACGCCATCCATCACTGTCAGTCTGTCTCCAACATAAAAAATAAGCTCCGCAGGATCCTGCGGAGCTTATTACTTATTTTATTTGTGTGTGAGTTGGTATCATAAACATCGAAAGTGATCCCTTGTTAAATCCTTGCCACACGAAGAGCGTACCCAATCTGTCATTACTAACACAGTTGATTCTGTCCAGTTTTGTGTTTTTTGAAATATCTAATAAATCACCGATGTTGTTATGAGAACAGCCCAGTGAAACTAATTCTGTATTTTTATCCAAAGTGAGTGAAGTCAGATAATTTCCTGAACATACCAAATGTTTGAGTTTTAAATTTTTTGCCACGTCAAGTGTGTTCAAAAAGTTTACACTACATTGTAAATGATTTAATTCAGCATTGCTATTGACATTTATGGCACGCAATGATGAACGCGCAACAATTAAATGTTTAAGATTTGTATTATTAGAAACATCAATTTTCGATAATTTAGAGTAGTCAACAATTAGCGTGTCAAGGTTAATGTTTTTTGTTACATTTATCGAAGTGAAACGCTCTAACTCTGAGCCTTCAAAATATGTCAACATTGAAACCTTGCTGAAATCCGCAGATTCCAAATTTCGGCATTTTTTGCATATAACTTTGTTGAGGTTATTGAATAGCTCAATTCCTTCCAACGAAACAATGTCGGATTCAGAGATATCAATCGATTTTATCTTTGCTGCTTCCGAAGTTGATATCTTACCATCTTTATTTATGTCGAAATTATTGAGTATATATTCCTTAAAATCTTGATC
>JAOXNN020220439.1:0-15205 GCA_028571205.2 Hydropsyche betteni
CTGCAGGACAAGGTCTCCCCATCAAATATTGGGGGTCTAGGCTATATACCTTATCCGAGAGCCAACCTCGTATCGAATTATATATAATATGAAAAAGAAATTAACAAGTAATAAATCTGATTTAATTGAAAAATTATTTTATGTATTTAAAAAAAATGTGTGTTTGTGTATTTTATGTGTATCATAAAAATTTTCTTATATTACGTATATTTAATTAATACGTGCAGTAAAAATATCTTTTGTCAAAAATTTTGCAATGATCGTACAAACTTTCGATAAAATAAAATGCGAGAATATTTTATATTTCTAATAATTATTCGAAGATTAATAAGTCCTTGAAAAATTCGACATGTTGAGTATACTGATATTATCAATAACTCAAATATATAGAATCAAATATTATATAGAATCAAATTTGACACACATTCTTAATATAGACATTATCATTATATTTTACTTTAAAGAGACGATAAACTTCAATATTTCCGTGTTTATATAAAGGGTAGCAGCACAAAACAAACAAAATTTTCAAATGCCCTTATCGGATGGGAAGTTATGTGGTTATAAATTTCAGCTTTGCGATCACACTGTATCAGAAATTCGGGACTGAAAGTCGCATCATGGCGACACTAACCACCATCGTAAGGACTAATTTTAAAGCTTTCCGATCGAAAATTTGATTCCGATTTTTTTCCGATTTAAAACCTTCTGAATTTTATTTTCATATAATAATTATTTTTGATAAAAAACTATTTTAAATCATTTTTTTTCAGATGAACCAACACTGCATTCTAGTAGTGCTGCTTCTCAATTTTATTTTCTGTGCAAATGCAAACATATCAAATTGTCCAGTAAACACGACCTTTCATGGAGGAGTATGCGTCCAATCGTCATACTTCAGATCAACAATCGGAGGCCAAGGAGCTACCTCTAACATAATCTCGAACATTTGCGCGAACCCACAGAATTGTCTCCAACCCTTACCATGCACTTCCCAAAATCTTCAGGTCTGTCCTCGCACGGCCATCTGTCCTCAGAACACGGTGATGTACAACGATAACTGCGTCGTCCCACAAGTGGCCAGTTGTCCATTAAATACAGTGTCTCAGAATGGATACTGCATTGCCAGTGGTCAACAGAGCATCATACAACCTACCATACCATGTGCTGCCACAGCCACACAAGTATGTAACCAACAGCAAGTATGTCCCCAGAATTTGGTCATGTTTGGCGGTGGGTGTGTTTCCCAGCAGGTCGCACAATGCCCATTGAACACCAATCTGCAGAGTGGGTATTGCGTAAATTCATTTCAGGCTCCACCCCCAGTACAACCTCCAGTACAACCTCCAGTACAACCTCCAGTACAACCTCCAGTACAACCCATAGTACCATACATACCTCCACCACAACCTGTGCAACCTCAAATAATTGTGGTGAAAGATTCTAGTCAAGCTGTACATCCACCTGCAACACCTATTGAACACACGAATATCGTGAACGTGACGAATATAGTAAACAGTACGAACGTGCATAACGTTATAACAACTACGAACAATTCTAACATCAACAACATAAGTCTCGGAACAAATTCACACTCCGAAAACGTTGTCGAGAAAGAAGAGCAGTGCTGTGTGATAACTGAGCCTAGACGTTGCACAGAAGTCAATGGCAAGTACAAATGTTTCCGCAGGAGGCGTCATGTATGCGGAGCAGAATGCTTCAGAACGGAAACATCATATGAGCCTCCAGCTCCTGAAACATCTCAATCACCACCTCTGTTAATTTTCCAACCGTCTGCTCCTCCACCTCCTCCTCCACAACGGCCAATCTTCATCCAGCCTCCTCGAGCGCAAATCATTGTGCAACGTCCACCTCCTCCTCCACAAATCATTGTGCAACGTCCACCTCCTCCTCCACAAATCATTGTGCAACGTCCACCTCCTCCTCCGCAGCAAATTATTATGCAAGCTCCACCTCCTCCACAGCAAGTAATCGTTCGACAAGTTCCTATTGTGCAGCCGCAGCAAGTTGTAGTATCTCAACCGGTTGTGCAGCAACGTTGTGCTTATCCAGCTGTCAACTGCCAACCACAGCCAGGTAAGATTTTTAATTATCATCAAGTATTATTACTGTCAAAGGTGTTTTAAAATTAATTTTTTTTTTCAGTTGCACAATGCACAATCTGTTGAAGATCTCGAATGTAGACTGTTAATATTTTATAATACACTGTAGAGAATTCAATTTTCAGGCATTATTATAACTTAATTTTTTTTAATAAAGAGTATGTAAGCCTTTTTTAAATAAAATCATTTTTTTTAGAAAAAAGTTTTTTGTGATTTTAAAAATCGAAAATATTTAAGAATCTTTAATTGTAAGATAAATATAAAATTACTATAAAGAAGTTTGAAAATTACTAAAAAAAAAAGAACAAACAAAATGTACTAAGAAATTCAAGATTTTATGATAACCATAAAAATTCAAAATTTCCGATAAAAAACATTCTTATATCTCATATAACTAATTGTAAATCCCCACTTACAATTGGAATTTCGTGGGAAAAAAAATGAAAAACTGTATAAACCTAATCAGAAGAAAAATAGTAAACAGTGATTGTTTTTTTATTTATTTATAAACTCAATGAATTTGAGAAAATTATAAATAAATACTAATTAAATTATATCATACAAATTACTTCCGTAACAAAATAAAAAGAAATATTCACTTTGTGCTGAAGCATTAAAAATTTTCTATGATTATAATTAAACGCCTAGACTCTTGTATAAAATCAAACAAAAGTCGAAAGCTTTCTTTCTCAGTTTCACAAATGCAAAGTACTAAGCAAACTGTCATTCTTTCTAATTGACTAACCTAAGAAAAATAGCACTCATATGAAACACAAATCTAACACACATCTCTCAATTTTTTTTGAATAATAATAAGTTTATTTATAAAGAATTATACGATATACGAGGTTGGTTCTCGGATAGGGTATATAGCCTAGACCCCAATATTTGATGGGGAGACCTTGTTTTGCAGTGGATACACAACGTAGGGTAGGGTAGGGTAGGGCCAACCGTCCTATATTTTATAGCAGTGCTCCGCAACCTTTTTTCACTTACGGCACACCAAAGGTTTTCTTAGAATTTTGCGGCACACCAAATATTTTCGTGACTACCCCCCCCCTCCCCGACACGCAATCTCCAAAAACCCAATGATGTCTTCGGTGATGCGCATAATAGGATTACCAACTTTTTTTTGTGAAATATAGAACTTTTCAAATTAATACTTGAAACATATAGAACAAGGCAAGATGGCATGACAAAATTCATGGGGGGGGGGTAGGGATTAAATTTTCCCGCGTTACTTTTTTTTACAAATACGTTCGTTATTGGGTTTTTTAAAATATAATACTTCAAAAGATGAATTCATGAGGGGGAAGGGTAGAAATTGATTTTCCTGAAAAAAAAATTTTCCAACAATACGCTCGTTGATTTTGAAAATTATATAAACAGAAAAAAAAGCTAAACATAAATACATTCAACCACTATTGTCTTTTTTATCAAAAAATGTATACGATAAAATGAAATTTGAAAAATGAAAAATAGTAAAATAGTAAAATTTCAAATAAATTGAATTCTGCCGCGGCGCACCTGAATCCGGCTCACGGCACACCAGTGTGCCGCGGCACACCGGTTGCGGAGCACTGTTTTATAGTATTGTCCTATATTTTTGTTCTGCATCCTATATACTATAATATATAACAAATATATAGGATGCAAAAATACTATATTTTCGACACCGAAACCTAAAAAACAAATTTTTCATTTTACCACATATAATACATTTTCCGGTAAAAAGACAACTACAGTGGTCGAACGAATTTAAGTTTTACGTCTATTCTTCTCCCCCCCAACACGCAATTTAAAAAAACACAATAATGAACTTATTGCTAAAAAAAGTAACGTAGGAAAATTCAATCACTGCCCCATGAATTTTTTGCCTTTTTCATAAAATACTTTATTTTTTTGGATGTGTCCTATATTTTTGAAAGTGTCCTATATTTTTTATGGCTCATTGTTAGTTTGAAAAGTACTATATTTCGCCGAAAAAATGTTGGCAACCCTAACACACCAAGTCGATAATGATGACATAGGATTATTATTATTTTTTGTTTGCTATATATTGAAAGGCTAGACGTTAGACTTGTTGACATTATAATATAATAGAATTGTTCACATTAGTAGTTGTTGGTTATTTACAAATCAGACTATTATATGAAACTTTAGTGAATCACAAATCAGATAATTTACTGTTCAGTTTCCGAAAATTAAATCAATTTTAATTCGTTTTTTTAACAATATTTTAAATTTAACCAATACTTTACAACTTTGACTATAATATCCAATTGAAAAAAAGATTTTAAACACACCACTTTGTAATTTTTTTTTAACAAAGGTTAGATAAATCCTTATTTAATAGTTTTTTAGACTTGTTATAAGATAAGAACGATGTAATAGAAGCCCCTAAGTATATAGGCCAACTGTTATCTTTGAGTATCAGAATTTAGTTTCGCACAACCCACGGACGATATAGGCCATTCGGAAATAGTCGTTTCATCACAAGATGGTTAGTATTAATTTTCTTGAAAGTTAAATGAATCTGAATTTTATAATTACCAATAAAACAATTGCAGACTGTTCAGATCCTTCCTCTGTTATTGATCGTTTTCAATTGCTATCATGTGACGGCATATTGTGCAACTGGTGGTTGTGTCCAACAAATATTACGACAGAACCCTTGTACTTCTCAAGGATGTTCAGAGAATATACAATGCCAAAGTAGTCCTTGCGAATGGAAAACATCTTGCGATGATAATATGGTTTTGTATCTTGGTAGATGTGTCACTTTGGATATAGCCCGGTGTCCATATAACACTGTTTTAATCAAAGGAAGATGCATTGAGAAAGTAGAAAATTGCACTGGCGAATCATGTATTAAGGACAATAAACCAAAAATTATTTGTCCTTATGGTTCTCATTTAGAGGTAGATAAATGTGTGCTAGATATTCCAAATTATGATGTGAAATGTCCTTCTAATTACTATAAAATAAATGGAACTTGTGTCCATGACGGTTCTTGCCCAGTTGGAACGCAAGCATACAATGGACAATGTTATTTTAATTGTCCTGTAAACTCAGAATTTGTCAATGGGACGTGTATCATCACCATAAATTCCACATGGCATGGTATTGTGCCACATACCGTAATAAACAATTATACGAATATTGTCAACTTAACAAACATCTTTAATCATACAAATATATACAACATAGATACAAGAGCCAATCAAACAAATAAGAATGATATTAACTTAAAATCAGATTCAGATTCTACTAATCGAGCAGGTTCCAAAGCAAAGAAAACACATTGTTGTCATATAAGAGAACCGACAAAGTGTACTGAAATCAAAGGTAAGAAAGTTTGCTATAATCGCAGAAAACAGGTATGTGGAGAAGAATGTGACGGAAAAGAAAACGAGGAAGATTACTTGGAGGAAGAAGATGATGATGAATATGAGAGGCCAGATACAATAGTTCAGCCCCGTCCACCTCATATTATTGTAGTTCAAAATCCACCATCGATACCACCAATCATGGTTCATCAACCTCCATTGGTCAGACCACCAATCATCGTTCAACAGCCTCCAATTCAAAGACCACAAATCCTAATTCAACAGCCTCCAATTCAAAGACCACAAATCATAGTTCAGGAGCCTCTAATCCAAAGACCTCGAGTCATTGTTCATCAGCCTCAAATCCAAAGGCCCCAAATTATAGTTCAGCAGCCTCAAATTCAAAGACCTCAAATTATAGTTCAACAACCTCATGTAGTTGTTCAACAACCTCAAATCATTAGCCAACCTATGATCGTTCATCAGCAACCACAAGTAGTACACCAACAGCCGCAAGTGATGCAATATGTAGTCCAACAACCACAAACTTCTCATGTAGTAGCAGGTGCCACTTCATGTGCTTATCAGACTATGTGGCCATTTGTGAAATGCCCATAGTTCGTAACATTAATATAAAAATGCAACTTTTTTTTATTTTCAACTGTTCATGTCAAATAAAATAAAAAGTAATAAGTACATAACATTTTATAATATGTTAGTAAAATAAAACAAATTTTTTATTAAATGTTATTTTTATTGAATTTTATTTAATTCATTCAAATTTTTTGATCTATTTGAGTTATTTCAGACAATTTATAATTTATTTCTCTCATAAGGAAAGGAATTTGTTCTGCACTGGGCAATTTCAACCAACTAGGTAACGGTATTGGTAAAACATTATATTCAGAATGTTCTAATACATTCAAAATAAAATTTGAATGACCCAACAATCTTGGAACATTTCGAAAATAATTTCCTTTACGAAAACCCATTATACAAATACTGCAACAAATAAAAAATAAATGAGAAAAAAATAATATCATAGCATATTACTTGACTGAAGAACTTACACATGTTTGCAGCTTTGTATATCAAGATCTTCAAATTTAGTAAAACTTTTTTCCTGAGATTTCCTTAAAGCTACAGGATAATTGCCGTCACGGTAACCGATCACACAATCTGCAAAAGAAAATTTTCATAATATCGAAATACAATAAGAAAAAAACTAAAAGCATCCCTCGTTTAAACATGGTAGATAAGTTCTGCTAGATTATGTAAAATGAAATTGTGTTAAGTGAGTACCGTGGTTAAACGAGAGATATCTGTATATGAATATGATACTGTATATTACCTACGAAAACTCCATTTGGCAACTGAACATTACACGCACAATACTGTTCTCCACCGAGAGCTAACTCTAAAGTCTGCTTTAGAGTTTCATCTATTGGTATTTCACGATTTAAATTTGCATAATTTTTTAGTATGTATGGCGGCATTGTAATATTGGATAAAGACGGTAAAAAATTCTTTACACCCAAATATAACTGGAAAATTTGAATCCAAGATACCTTATGAGGATTATGAACTAAATAATCATCTAAAAATCCTTCAGAAAAAATTTTTTCCAACAACGCTGGAATATAAATTTCTAGTATCATCATATGAAAAACAACTTTCATCCAAAGATACTTGGGATTTTTCAGCATATTCTCGGTATTGAAAATAATTTGAGGTTTTAGTAATTCCCATTGATTTGGTTTATAATTAGCTATTGAACAACATTTTAATAATGAAACTAAATTGAAGTATGAGCTTAAATGTTTCGTATTCGATAAAGCGGCATTTGCGAGATAATCCAAAAGTTCTAAATTGCAATGAGTCTGAAAATCAAAAATTATATGAAATATGATAATTTTTGAAAAAGAAAAGAGCAACACTTAACAAAAATACTCACAATTCGAGTCAATATCAAAGCAACTTGGATTCCTTTTTCGAAACCAAGGTCATTTTTTATAATATAATTTGAAAAAGCATTAAACAATTTCTCATTATAAAAAAAGTCCATCTCGATAATAGAATCTCTCAAAACGTTAATCAATGAAATTATCTTATCATACGACAATTCATAAATATTTTCCGCCAATCTGTACGATAATATAGGGAAAAGCTTCTCAAACTGTTTGCTGCTATTCATATGACGAATCGTACACATGGACCACATTATACTAGGAATATAGTTTATGTCTATATTATCATTTTGCAATAAAAGACACGTCAAAATACTATTGATATGTTTTTCGGGTATATTATGATGACAGGCGTATTTCAGTAAATCTACTAAATGCGGAATATTTTCATGATCCATTTGTTCTTCGAGCTGAAGCTGAAATACAAGGGGCAGTGCAAGCTTCAGTGATTCCGACAAATAAGTCTTTTCAGATTTTTGGAGAACAAAATCCAAAAACATCACTTGCTTCAATTCTAGTCTGTTTAAATCTCGTCTGATGAGTTGTAAAAGTACTTGAAATATAGCACTATTTCCAGGTACTTCGAAATATGTCAATATCTTTAGTATTTCAATAATTTCGAATGAGTCCATAGTCCTGCAATGCTTCTTGATTGCAAATAAAAACTGATCGAAAGTGCGGTGTTGCAAAATATTTGAGCGAAGTTTTCTGAAAATAAAAAAGATTTATTTTATTACAAAATGCAATATTTATGAAATTGAATATGTATAATACATACGGATCGTTTTTTGTTAATTCAAATAATGTTTTTGAAACTCGTAATATGTGAGTTTTGTTGAATACTAGGCTATGTTTGTCGACAATGTTCATTGTTTCATCAAATGTATTAGCTTGAGTTAAATTTTGTAATAAAACGTCAGGAACTTTTTTTGTATTACGAACGTTTAATTCTAGAGGGAAATCAAAATAATTAGTAAACAGTATCAATTAATTACTCAAGAAGACAAAATTCTTTCAACCTTTATTGAATACATTTTCCTTATGATATGAACACATATATGAAACATTTAATAGCCTAAAAGTCCTCAATAACTTGAACGGTTTTAATGCCGCAAATGCCATTATATAAAATTAAATATTTTCACATTCGTAAACTATTTCGCAGATATTATAAGAAACGCGAATTCTTTAAATATGAAAATAAATTAAATGAAAAGATTTTTTCCTTATATAATGATAATAATTTAATTCTGACTGCATTTGAATCAATGCATTTAAATTTACAGGTTATGTGTCAAGCGTGCAGCTGTCAAATTCAAGCATGGCCATAACGTTATTATTAAAGACCAGTTACACGATACATTACAAAATTATAGTTTTTAAATATTTTATTTATATTTCTGATTATTTTCCAGTATTATAATTTTTTAATATTTATAATATAATATAATATTTATTTTATATAAAGTTTTTTTTCTTAACGCTAGATGGCAATGTAAAATAAGAACATGATTTAATCTCATTATATATAAAAGCTCCTTATAATTCATTCAGATTAGTATGAAAAAGTGTCCGCATGAAAAAAAAGGATCAATAAATTTTTCAAAAATAAAAATGGCAAAAATGAAATAGATTAAAAATAAAAACAATTTCTACTATATAAAGAAAACTACATAATTTATAACACGTAAACGTATTTTGCGAACCCTTTTTAGGGACGTTATATCAAACAAAGCTAAACCGCACGCGAACGAATCCTGAACCGCGATAGGGGCACGACAGTTTGAAAAGCGCTGGTTTCGTGTATAATACAATGCATATAACAAAATATGTAAGGGAAACGCTGCTGATTTAGTGGAAAGCTGAATGAATCATAGTTGTGAGTGCTGTTAGTAAATTTTCAGTCAAAGTGTAAGAACTAATTAGTAAAAGTGCAATGTACGTTGTAATATTATATATTTTATGTAAATTGTGAGAATTTATATTAATGGATAGGACTTATGTTCGTTGAATGTTTTGTGATTTTATTAAAAAACTAGTATATAGGCCCGATGTTAATAACATCGACTGTGAATTTTTAACCATACTATTACGTAATAAAATAAATATTAAATATATCTATGCAAAAGAACGATTATATTATTTAATTATTTATTAACGAAATCTATTACATGTAATTCGAAATATTTTCATCAATGTTATTCATACATCATTAAAAGTAATCTGCTATTATATATAGGGGATAATCTAGAAGCTTTATTATGTATTATTTCATAGTGAAAATGTTTCATCAGTGAAAGTATTATATACGAGAAATGTACAAAAATAATAATTTTCTCGATGAAATAGATTTAATCTAACTTCTAAATATAAAAAAGGGAAACCCAATTTAACTAACCTTTTTTATGATCAGCAAAAATATACTTTCACTGATGATATATTTTCACAATAATATAATACATTTTAAATTTAAGAAAAATTCTAATCGAGTTATTCGATATAGTTTCTAAAATTACAATGTCTAATTATTAAAATTACAAAAAATAAACATTAAATCGATGAACTATTAGGGTCTATATAGTTTTTCGATAGGGAAATTTTTTAGGTTATAGCAGCCATGTTACTAAAGTGACACCTGTCAAATTTATCGTCAAATGTTCAGTATTGTATTGAAAATCACCACAGAAGGTTATAGCGTTGAACAAATCATCAAATTTTAAAATCGAGCGTCCTCATCCGAAAGATCCTATATTATATCTTACCAAAATCTCGACGAACGTTCTCAACGCACTCAACGCTTCCTCCCACGCAAAAACGACCCCAAAAAAACCAAAATCCAACGCAAATCCAATCCGAAAACAGCCGCATCTCCCCTCGAAACCCTCACAACAATAAACGCATACAGATATAATAAACGAAAGCATTTTCTGTACATCTCAAAAGGCCGAACACGTACGGCCGTTACGCTTCCCTCCGGCTAATTGCAGACGATAAGAGAAATTGTTAGATCCTAGAATCCTCCGTTGCTGCAACGCCGTTTATTAATTCGAAACGCTTCTTTTAATTAGCGTCTAATTAATTGGCCCGGCTACCATTTCTGACGTGCCGCCTCTGAGAAACTATCCGTCGTTGGATGGTGTTTGGGAAATTGGGTCGGTTTTTGAACGGGGGTAGGTTGGATGGGGGGTGGAAGTGTCTATGGGAAATCGGGCCGATTTTTAAAATGGGCGTATGAGTTGTTTTTGAATGTGGTTTAAGTCTGTTTGTATTGGGAGATGTTTGCGTTTATGCGCTAATCGATTCAGTTTTTTTTTTAATTGTCAATGTGTAAATATGTAGAAATTAAAAAAAAAAATCGAATTTTTAGTTATGAATGCGATTATACCACTTTCAATAATAAAAAATTTGGTTATTTTAAATCATTTAATGGTAATTTTCAGATTGATTTTCAGCAATGACCAAATAAAACTTACTGCACTATGAATATGTAATTTCTGTGAATATTTTTTCAGGCTAAGAATACTGCATAGAATTTTGAATACAATCAGAGATTTTTTTATTATAATTACGGTTAATATGAAATAGTTTAATGAATAATTTCGTTCATTGTTTTAAAAATTAATATTACTTTTTTTAGTCTGATTGTTTATTCATCAAATAACGGAAACAGTAAAAAAATATTCTACAGTTGGATTTTTTTGTATGAATAGAAAACTTTTACGTGTAGTAATTATTTATAATATAATTTACAATATTTTTGATTCGATTTTATATTATTTTTATTCATTTTTAGGTGATCGGTTCAGATGTAACTTACAACTAGTTCATGGTTTTGATCCAATTTGATGTAGCCATGTTTAAACAAGAATAAAAAACCTTTCAGATTTAAATTTTCAATATATTTTTATGTAAACTAATTGTAATAGTTATTGATCATTTTAGAACATTTTAATGCATATGTATGTTCGTTTTTATAATTTCGAACCGTTGTATATTAAGTGAATTGACAATAAACGATGCTATCTCTGTAAAAGGTTGCCAATAATTGAACCACTATACAAAATGAAACGACACTTCAGTTCATATTTAACCAACAATAGAATTGATTTTATAAAAAAACTTTTTGGAAAATGTCGAATTTGTCATATTTGTTAAGGCCTTTGTATTATGGGACAAAAATTTTGGGTATGAGTTCATACGAAAGACTACTAAGTACTGTAAAAGGCTATACTATTAAAGCTTAAATAATTTATCCTGTCCAGTTTTCTAACTTCCCTATAATTATTTATGCACTTTTGAAACAAATCATATATTAAACATAGCTTCAAATGATTGAAAGGCGCAATAGATTTTACAAAATTCTGCCGTCAATCTGAAGATATTGACACTCAAAATTAAATTTATGTGTCGATCGACCTATTCAAATTCGAAAAAAAGATCTCGATAAGATTGAATAATTAATTTTCATGTAAAAACGATCGACTACTCCGAATTATAATTTTTTCCGGTCGATTCACGCCATTTTGACATTTCGTATAGGTATTAAAAATTTTCCGCAAAACGAAAACATTCGGAATAGAAAAATTCCTCGAATTCTCGTGGATCGATATATTATATTATAAAAAGTTAACGAATGACAAATTTGAAATATCGTCTTATGAAGTGCGAGGCACGAGTACGAACGTATAAAAATTGTGACATATTAATCAATAGATTGGTGAATTTAATTAGTAAGAGCTTTGTTTTATTGGTCGATGAAATATATAAGAATTGAAGAGAACTATACATTCATCAGTATTTGGGAAAATGTCGAATGTTTTTGATTCTTTGTCACCTTTGTATTATGGAACTAAATTACTTGGATTGAGTCCGTTTGCTAGAATCAAAAATGAATATAAAGTATCCAAAATTGGAACATTGTATCCACTAATTGCAAGTGGGATACTGTTATTGTTTACAATTTATGCAATGATCGAACAACCATTTCATGTTCCGAACATCATAATGTTGGTAAGTAAAAAAATGGTTATCGGATCATTTAATTTGAATTAATCGATAATATTTTAATTTTGATTATAGTTTATAACATATGGATCGTTTTTGGTTAATTTTTCCTTCCCACTTTTGGTATATATTTGCGAATTGAAAAATCAGAAAGGAATCTGTGAAGTAATAAAAAAATTGGCTGAAATCGATATTGTTTTAGAAAAATTAGGGGTCTATATACCGCATAAGAAATATCAAAATAATATTATGTTTGTCGTTGTGATTTTATTTTTTTTTTGTGGATCTTTATGTATTTTTGACTTTCTTGCTTATTGGACCAAGTACATGAGATTAAGTAGAATAGTCTTGGTAATAATTTTTGAAGTACCTTTGGTGATTAATTTGTGTACGGCCTGGATTGTTAGCATTTATATGGGATTGTTGAAGCAAAGGTTCAATAAGATAAATGTTAAAATATTGGAGAGTGTTAAAATGGCGGTAAAATGTGGAGAGAGTTGTGTCGAAAAAGAAAATAAGTAAGAAAAAATTTTGTCTTAATATTTTTTATGATTCTTTATGATAATTTTTTTATTGCTTTCAGTTTATCTAATTTACAAATTATGTATTCTTCAAAATTGAATCATTTTAAATTGTGCGAGTTATTTAATCGACTTGTTAAAATTTATTCGATACGGACATTGTTTGGAATAAGTTACAGCTATTTTATATTATTTACCAAAATGTTAATATTTTTTTCAAATAAATTTCGTATTTTTCGACACTTTTTTAATGAAAATTTATTTATTTTAAGATATTTTTGGTACTCCGCATATCGACACAATAATAAAAAATATTTATCTCCAATGTCAATATTTCATTCGATTTTAGTTATCATTAATCATTTGACGGTGATTTTCAGTTTGACTTTCAGCAATGACTATTGCGTTGCAGAAGTAATTAAAAGTTAACCATGTACATCAATTAAAACTCACTGCATTTGAATATATTTTATAATTCCTGTAAATATTTTTTTAGGCTAGAAATACTGCGATCATTTTATGTCAAATTTCAAATACAACCAGAGATATTTCCATCATAAATATGGTTAATATAAAATAATTTAAATAATAATTTCGATTACTATTTTTCAAATTAATGTTTATTTCTTAACAGGTGCGATTATTTATTCATCAAATAACGGTAACAGTAAAAGATAATTCTGCAGCTGGATTTTTCCCTATGAATAGAAAATTTCTGCATGCAGTAATTATTTTTTCTAATTTAATTTACAATATTTTTGATTCAATTTTACATTGTTTTTTTTTTATATTTCTAGATAATTAGTTCAGCAGTCACTTATATCCTGATTTTGGTTCAATTTGATGTAGCCATGCTCAAGCCAGAATAAAAAACTTTTCAAATTTTAGTTAACAAAAATATTTTTTATGTCAACTAATTGTAATAACTGTTAATCATTTTATAAAAAAAATTATTGCACATTTATGTTCGTTTTTATGATTTTGAACCTTTGTATATCAAGTAAATTGACAATAAACGATGCTATCTCTGTAAAAGGTTGCCAATAATTGAACCACTATGCAAAATGAAACGATACTTCAGTTCATCTTTGACCACCAACAGAATTGATTTTGTAACGAGTTTTTCGAAAATGTTGAATTTATTTGATTCCTTAAAGCCTTTGTATTATGGGACAAAAGTTTTGGGTATGAGTCCATATGAAAGGATACGAAATAAATATGTAGTATCTAGATATGGGCATTTTTATTCGGTTTTTTTGATACTTTTCATTATGACTATTGCATTTTTTACTATAATCGACAGTCCCATTCATCTTCAAAATATTATAACTATGGTAACCTTGGATTTTTTGAGAAAAATATAATTTTAATTTGTTGAAACTATATTATAATTACAGATTGTGACCGCAGCTACGATTCATATCAATATACTTTCTACGATCATAATTTATATCTGCGAAATAAAAAATCAGAAAGGATTTTGTGAAATTATTGAATCCTTAAATGAAATCGATATCGATTTAGAAAAATTAGGTGTCCAAATTCCGCACAGACAAAATAAAAATATGATTTCATTTTTGGTTTTTTTATTATATTTTAGTGTAGGAGCTGTTTCGTTGATGGATATTATTGCTTATCACGAAACCGATTTCAAAATTAATAGGCTTTTTTTAACATTGTTATATATAATTCCTTTAATAGCTCATTGCTGTATGACTTGGATAATTTGTATTTATCTGGGATTGTTGAAACAAAGATTCAGAATCATAAATAATGTAATTTTGGAAAAAATCAAATCAGCCTATAAATTACACAAAGAAAACATCATTTATGGGAATAAAACTATAAACAAGTAAGTTTTTTTTACTTTTTATTTCACCAAAGCTATTATTTATATTTGAAATCATTTCCAGGCACTCTCACATAAAAACTATATCAAGTTCCAAAATTATACATCACAATTTATGTGGGTTGTTCGGTAAAATCGTTTCCATGTACTCGATTCAAGCATTGTTTGCAATTAGTATCAGTTACATATTAGTATTCACTCGAATGTATGCAAAATATGTTTTAGTATTAAAAGTATTTTTATATTATTCTAATTTCAAACTTGTATTTCAGATATTTTTGGTATTCTGCAATTCGTCATAGAAATTTAGAACTTTTCAAACCTTTGCTTATTTTTCATTCAATTTTAATAATGATTTTGAATTGTGTAATGATATTCGGATTGGCATTAAGTAGTGAATTTTGTGTCATAG
>JAOXNN020220454.1:0-15193 GCA_028571205.2 Hydropsyche betteni
CGATGCCCGTACTCGATTTGAATATATTTAATATTTAATTAATAAAACCAGTTTATTTATTATTGTAAAAATTACGAAATATAGGCAAAGCCAATCCAGGCAGTAGGTAATAAGCATTATATTATAGACGTTAACTGTATATGCATATAAAGACCATATTCGCGAAAAAGTCGCGAGCGTCATCGACACACACTGACACACAGAAATGCGCTTTTATATATATATAGGGGATTACGTCATAATAAATATAATATTTTAACTATAAACCCGACGTTATACTTAGTTATTTACTGATCAAAATATTTATATACAGGTCACATAAAAAATTGAAACTTTTAAAAAATTCTAAAAATTTATTATTAAATTGTGTCTAAAGTCGATAATCTATAATTATGCTAGAAATTTAGTCTTTTACAAATCAAATTAGAATTTTTTCAAATCAAATCCAACTTCCGAAATCATTCTTATTAATATATACTTATTACTTATTTTTTTGTAGATTATGGGGTTTAAATATATATAAATAAATAATTATGGTAAAATGATCGTCCATAAGACAAGAAAGTTTATATTTTGATTTTTATTATAAATATCACCATCCGAGATTATTAAAATCAAATTGATAACAGTTTTCACACATAAAATTCTTTCTTTCAAACTGAAATTCAATCTTTTAACTTTAAATTCAACCTTTTAATGAGAAAACAATCTTAACAATACTTTCCAACTGTAGAATTCCACGTTTAAAATGTTAGAAGCTTAAAAGCCTGAATTTAAAGCTTAAAAATATAACAATGCCCTTAATACACATACTAATATTTTTTTATGATTGAAATTTATATATAAAATATTTCATTTGATTCTAAAAGGGTCGAATTTTTATTTGTATTTTTTTCCTATAATACAGTTGTTCCGCTTCAAATCCAATATTTTACGTTTCAAATTCAACGTTTTACATTTCGAATTCAACTATAGGAAAGCATTCTTAAGACCATTACAGTAATCAATCAAATTTATCACAATGAATTTTTACCGATTTATTGAATTTGAAATTTATACGTAGAATTCGAAGTGTAAAACCTGTAACAATCGCAAAACGTCACACATTTAAAAAAAAAAAATCAAAAACTCCAATCCAAAACTCCACACCTAAACTTTAAAATAATTTCCAAACAAACACACGGCGATATTCCGCTATTTGCACCAGTGCGGATTTTCCGGCCCGTGTTTGAGTTGAGGAAAACGTGGCCTGTTGCCTAGGGCCGAACAAACAAACGTCGGTTTTAACAGCTTTCCGTATATATAATATTATATTGGCGTTATGATATCGCGGGCTGGCCAAAAACGTCCATTTTGTGTGATTAATACGTTGTAAAAATCGTTTACGGTCGCGCAGGGACGGGCCTGCGAGATGAACGCGGTTCCGTTTGCAGTAAGGTTTTGCGTTGTGTGGATGTGAAGGGGTTATTTTTTTTGGTTTTTTGGAGTCTTTCGGGTGTTTCGGATGTTTGTTCCTAAGAAGGTTTTGTCGATTTGTAATTAGGTGAGAAATTATTGTATGAAAGAAGTCTCTAAAGTGATATAGTATCGGTGAGGGGAGCCGTTGACGGTAAATCGGTTTACCACTAAATGATCCAAATAACAGTTTTATTTACAGGTCGATTTTCGATATTCAACGTTAAATAGAAATTATTTGTTTTGTTTTGAATATTTTTGAAAAGTGCTGTTTTTTTTTTAAATTGGTTTGTTAAGATATACGGTTTTATTTTAGAAAAATACTGTTTTTTTAAGTATCTTTTGTTTCACGGTATTTCATTTAAATATTAAATCGGAAATTAGTAAATAAAATTACCAAATAATCGGTAAATGAAAATTACGCAAAATCTGACTGTCCCTAGAATTGGATAAGGAGGCTATTACTGGTAAATCAGTAAATGACAAAAATAATAATTGGGTTTACCAGAAAATTTTTAATTTTTACCAGTAAATAAAAATATTTTTGAAAAAAGGTTGTGTGTGTTTATGATTTTTTTTTGGTTTTCATACAAAAATTAATTTACCGGTAATTAATGAAAAAAATACCGGATTAGCGGTAAGTGAATATTAAGGTAAATTTGGTCTTCCTAGTATGATAAATAATTTACTCGTTATTTTAAATATGTATAATATATTATGCGTCGTTTGCGAAATTGCTTAATTCAAGTAAGACGCAAAATAATTTTGTGCTAACAAGATAGTTGAATTGCGTTTTTTTAATGTTTTTCACTGAAATTTTGACTGTGTTTTTTCCATTATTTTCGTTTCTACACCCCTTTTTTTTCATGGTCTTGGAAGCGACAATGGTTATGTTTGGTTAGTTTTTTTTTGTTTTATGCACTTATCGTTATCTACATGTCTGAAATTTTGTAAGTTGGATAATAAGGTAATAAAAAATAAGTTTAAATTTTGAAAAATGAAAGCGTTTAGTTTTGAAAAAATCAACAAAGCTCAAAGCACCATTCCGTTATATTTTTAGCATATGACGCATAACTGTTTTGCGCTGAACATGAACTAAGCAATTTCTTTAATAACGACTGACATATATAATATTTTAAATTCGAAAAAATTTATTACAAAATTTTTGTTACTGTTTTAATTTTAACTGCACGTTTTAACAAGATTTGATGGCTTATATTATATAACAAAAATCGCTCGAACTTTTTTGTTTATCTTATATTATATATTGATACGTTATCTAAATATTATATGTATATAATAATATTATTTTTATATTTAGCGAATTAAATAACTGTATATATTATCATAACCATGCAACATAAATAATAAAAAATCTTTTTAGATAATTAGGGTTAAATTTTTTGACATTTTATACGTGAAAGATAAATTTCAATTGAAATTCTTTGGAATTTCATAGGATTTTGTAAGATTTCGCATGAAGCTATGTTTGATTTTCGAAAATATATTTAAAAAGTCTTACATTGTCGATTCACGTTGAAATATTAAAAAATCCCAGGAGAATATTTTTAGATACGTTGAGGGGTGACGTGGGATAATTTTCTTGATAAGATTATCCGAAAATATATATAATATATTAATCTTTTCCGAATATTTTTCCATTCGTGATAAGATTTTCAATATACGCCATCGATTTATGTAATATATAATACAATATAAATATCCATGTGTATTTTAGTCCATGCATATTTGTATCAATTATAAAAACACATTTTTGAGGGTTGAGTTGGGGTAAATAAGTTTGGGTTCGATTGAATAAGGTTGGATTAGGCTTTTAAGCAATTTAATTTTTTCTATCGAACTTTTAGATTTGATTAGGTTAGATTAGATTAAATCAAATGTACACAGACTAATAATATATTATATATAACCTGGGATATAAAAAACGCGAACTTTTTAATTTCAGAACTAGCTGATTCGGTGAAATTCGTATTACCTACAATCGCTGTTCGTTGATCTCGCTAAAACTAAGCTGACCATACGTTCCGTTTTCACTGGGATTGTTCCATTTTTGTCGTTTCTTGGGTTCGTCCCGTCGTTTTCGCATATATAAAAAGACCTGTCGTTAACAAACGATAGATCTTCGACTCCTAAATACTGGATTGTTTTTCAACTTAAAATAGCACCCGTTGTCCCGTTGTTCCATTGTCCCGTTGTTTTCACGCGCTCTGCACACACTGATCTACCGATTGTAATTATTGTCACAATCAATACGCAGCGTGGCGGTGAAATGTTCCATACAAAATTACTTATATTAATTTTAAGCTTTTCTTTAGAAATTTCCCAATTATTTTTCTTTGTAAACCACCTGTTAGTTAAAACGAACAAAAGAAAAAATAAATGTCCAAATAGGTCAAGCGGTTTTGAAGTTTAAGCCTTAAACCGAACGCCGATTCATTTATATATCATTATTATTATTATTATTCATTTATATATCATTATATAGATGTCTCTAATGAATAATTAAATAATTAATTTTGAAAAAGCGCGATAATTGTGTAATTAAAATTATTAAAAATTATTCTTATAACAATTAATTAATTAATTAATTTCAAAATAGCGCGATAATTACTTTTCATGATGTATGTATAACATTGATGAAAATATTTCGAATAAAATATAATAGATTTTGTTAATAAATAATTAAATAATATTATATAATCGTTCGTTTACATAGACATATTTAATATTTATTTTACTACGTAATAATAGTATGGTTGACAATTCACAGCCGATGTTATTAACATCGGGCCTATATACTACTATATAAGATTTATCAATTCATAATTGAACACCCAAATTTAAACAGCACGAAAATTAAACACGATCGATATTTCCCGCTCCAAATACAATATTTCATCGAAAATTAAAAAAAAAAATCTGCAACAAAGCGACGTTCATATTTCAAAGCGCGATATATAAATCTCACTTTGAACACGCAAACGAAACATTCAGTTTACATTCCGTTGCATTCCGAATATAAACGGCGTCCATACATTGTTTTGCGCTCGTCGTTTTCGCGTTTCGCACCCCTGGCGGTGCATTCGTTTTCGCGGAATTTCATATTTCGCCATTCATTATATATTATTAATACGCGAAATAAATGCCAATGGACCCCTCAGCGACACATAATAATTTAAGCAGTCACAAAAGGGAGCATCGCAAAAACCAATCTCGTTACACGAACAAAGAGCCATAATATTCTATGATATTTTTTCGGCTGATAGAATATCGCTGAAAGAGCCCTTTGATGGAAATATGCCGATTTATATATTAATATATATAGTTCCTGTTTTTTTTATAATATATTGTTGAATGTAAAACGAAAGACGGTATTAACTGCGACGAAATCGAATGTCGGGGTTTTTGCTGATATTTGAATGTTTGAGCCGTTATGTTATATATCAAAGTGGGATAAATGTCAATTTAGGAAAAAATGAGTTAAACCTAGATTTGAGTTAACGTGGATCTCTTTTTGTATGTTTATAATAAATAAAGTTAACAAGTATAATATCCCTATGGAATGAACGAAAGAAATTTCGCTGTGAAATATAATATTATTTTATATCTGTTATATGATATTTGAAAATGGTATTTTTTTACTTAATTATTTCATGCTCATAATTCGACATTGTTTAAAACCGCTTTTTTTCCAATTTACGATTTACCTTTAAATTATCACTTTTTCGCTTATTACTTCATATTTACCAAAGAAAACAGATTGTTTTTTCACATAATTATACTTTAGAGTTTTCTAAACTCAAATAAGTTATCAATTGTAAAATTTTATCAAATCCAAGTAATTTGAGAGCAATAAAAAGTCGTTATTGTCCCAATTGGGAGCCGTGGCATGAAAAAGGTTAAAGCTTTTATATTATACTATAAATATTTTAATAAAAAAATTCTATACAATTTTACTATTCAAAGTAAAGAAAAAAATATGCAGATTGAAACCTTTGTTTTATTAACAGAATCAGACGTATCACGAATTTAGTCAAACTCTCCCCTACATCATACACATTTCTTTTCTATATATAATAAATTTTTATACCTACCATAATATAAGTTCTAAATCGAATCAACCAATGGGAGACCTCCATTTGGCGGTCACGTGACACAAAACTAAAATTTTACATTACTTTCTAAACTATTTTTTATCCTACATCCATTTTCCAAAAATAGTCCAAGAAAAACTTCGATTTCATGACGACTGTCGTCGCGCAAAAGCTCTAACGATAATCGACAACTTTGGCCCACTGGAATGAAAAAAGCATATAAAAATAACCCATTATCTGTCGGCGAAATAATAAAGTCGCCGTAATAAATCACCCATCCGGGAATCAAAGGGTTGACTGATCGACTAGACACAATCTCTTTTCCGTGTCATTGTTTGTTCTGGAAAATTCGACGGAAAGAAAACGTTTTGGCACTTCTGTGTCGTGTGTAATAAATGTACGGTTCGCTGTACGCAATTGTTCTTATGGAAGTTTTTCAATTTGGAAACGACATCGTAGAAGTGCGTAATTGGAAATGAAATCGTTTTGTCGTGAGGTTGTTTATTTTATTTTAATTTTTATTGTAATTTGAGTTTGTGTTTTGATTGTGCGACGGAAAGCCTTTTAAGTGTTTAAATTTTGTTGTTTTTTTTTTTTTTTTTTTTCGTGTTTTGTTTTCGGAATTCGCATGGAAAATTATGTGTGATTATCATTTAAATATATATGTATATTATTTTGAAAATGTGTTGTCAGTGAAGTTTTGTTTTTGGTGATTTTTAAAAATGGTAGGATTTGGTAAAGTTATGTTTTTTTTTTATTAAGTGCGAGAAGTTAAATAAAATGTAACTAAACAAAGGGATTTGCATTTATATATAGATTTTCGAGTAAAAATATATTTTTATCAGTAAAGTATAGTAAACCCCCCTATAACGTAGAGATAGTTCCATGTTATAGAAGGGAACTTAGAGAAATCAATAAATGAAACGTTTTTTCTTTTTTTTTGGACATTTTTACTTGTTATTTACTTGTTTCAAATGTACTTGAAACAAATTTAAATTTAATTTTTTTTAAATGGCGTTATACGGGGTTTGCCGCAAACTTTATAGTGGGGACATTATAGGGGGACTCAGCGAATACATTTTCATTATGACATTAAATTAAAACTTGATATTCATAAGAATAGCAAAATGATTTTTTCAACCGACGACTCTTCGATTCTTATCTTTTAAAATGAGATTTTTCATGATTTACAAAGCCGAAACTTGATTTTGTAATCCTCAACACCCCCCTCCCCTTTTAACATTGAAAAACTCTGATTTCGTTAATATATTTTTTTCCAGTCTTCCATAGATGAATCATATGACACATCAACTGTCATGTTTGATAGAAAACGTTAAATATGTATTTTTGATAGCACTAACAAAAGACTAACAACAAATCATATTCAATTTCACAAAAAAAGACTTAAAACTTCCAGGAAAAAACCTTCAACGGTTTTTATAGAACATCTTTGAATTCTTTAGTGTATTTCGAACATCAGTAAAATCTCAACAAAACCCTAAAACGCCGCTATACGACCATATCAACAACGAATCCACCAAAATTCGTTCAAAATCAAAATATCCCGAAACTAATTTATAATTACCATCAACCGTTGATAAACTTCGATTTCTATAACGCTGAAAATAATAATCGCCAATAATACATCGCCTCGGCTCTCACAAAGGGAAATTTTCTGCGAAAAACCTTCCCGGAAAAGCGGGACGGCCATTTTGTAATCTTGACAGTTGCCACGAGACGTAGGCCGCAACGCGATAAATGTCGGCCATATCTGGCCTTCGTCGTAGACCTTAATATGTATTATAAGGTTTTAATGTGTTATGTAATTGTGTTGTGTGCTTGATGTGACGTGTTCTATTTTGGAATATATTCGTGTGGCTGAATGGTTTTTGATTTTTTTTTCGTATAGAAATTTTAAGTATTTTTTTATTAAATAATAATATTATGTGAATCTTGTATATTATTATATTGTTTCATAGAGAAAATCGTTAATTATACCTTTGTGATATAAAATTTGATTGATACTATATTAAATTCATCAAAATACGGATTGTAATTATAATTTGAACGTATATTGATTTTTGTTTGAATAATTTTTCATCAATTGTAGTCATTGAAAATAATTTTTATGTAATATCATAAATAGAATCTTTAATAATTTTCAATCTTATAAAATTTACACTAATTATTTTAATTTACTTAGAAAAATATTTAGCTATAATAAGATAAATTAAAATAATAATCTTCAACGTTTTAAATGTATCAAACAAGAGTGAAATTCTATAATGAGTATTTTATGAAACAAAGGCAATAACATATACATATATTTCATTCGCTACATAAAACATCAACAGATACGTTCATTATGGAGCTTCACCCTAATTTATATAACGAAAAATAAAAACATACGTATGCATATTATCGAATCTAATAAACTTTCGGTGCTATTTGGTTTCAGACTGAATTGAATTTTGTTTTCCTAACCTAACCTAACCGTCAAGTACCCTTTGGAGTTAAGTTAGAAACTTTAGGTTAGGTTAGTTTGAATTATGAAAACAAAATTCAATTTATTCTGAAAATTTTTTCCATAATATATTATCAAAAAATCATTATTTAACCCATCCAATTTAACGAAAAAAAATAAATCGAACCAATCTAAAAACCGAACACTCATCAACATTAAATTCAAACACAAAAAACATCGATCGGAAACAACAAAACTAACGAAGCTCACGCCACAACACAGTGGCTGAAAGCGGCATTAACGGGCCGTTAAATTCGCAAATAACGGAGAATATTAACCTCAGAAACAGTTTCGAACATTGGACCAGCTCCAAACGGACTTACAAAGAGATTCTGGTTGCATTACATTCAAAATTCCCACCGATTTGTTATGAAGTGTTGCATCGCGATTTATTTGAAATCGGATTGTCGATAATTGAGATTTCATGGCCGGTTCTTTTTTTGTTGGTGTTTGGTCCGGAATATGCAGAATTTTGTTTTGACAATGTCGTTGATGATTGATCGATGATTGAAACGGAGTAATCATTCGAATTTTCGAAAGTTTGACTAGGTTTTTTTATACTTGATGATTTTCAGGTGTACGATGGTTCGTATATCTTTCAAAATAAATAACTAAAACAAATTTAAATTTAAACATTTCAAATTCAGATAACATAATACTGCAACATTTTCAAGCACTTCGTTGCAGAAACAAGCAATCGTTCGATCTATCAAATTGCAAATTTCATCATTAATCCGAATGTATTCAAATCCGCATTTATGAAACGATATAACGTACATATGTTTGTTTAAAACGCGTTCAGTTTCAGCATCAACGCGCAAATATCGTGTTTTATATCGGCCGAAGAACATAAAACGGAATTCGTCAAAAAATTTAGAATGCATTCGAAGGAACATAGTTGCATTTAATCGTGAATGAAATGCATCGTTAAATCTGTTAAATGTGTGCTCGAATTCGCCATTTGATTTATGTTCGAAAACAAATTGTTCGAAGCTCTAAATCGAGTGTGTTTTGTGTTAATAAATAATAGAATGTTTGGATCGAAGGTGCATTGAATATTGGTTAAATGGAAAATGACGGTTTTGTATTGATAGTTAATTTGTCGTTAATACAGTTTTAAAATTATAAACTCGGTTTTTAGCAAATTAAATTCTATCCTTTACAGATCAAATTCAATCATTGAAAGTATATTTATTTTTTAATGTAGGTTTCATAGATTTCACAATTTAAATATGAAGGAATTAGTTATAACAAAATGATCATTCATAAGGAGAAGAAATTTGTATTCTTGTTGTTTCTATATACAATTTTTTGTTAATACAGCTTTACACTACGAATCTCGTTTTTTTATAAATCAAATTTGAGTAGCTGAAATGTATTTTTTTATTTAGATTTTATAGATTATGGAATTGATATTATGTATGCAGAAATAAATTTTAGTTAAAATAATATAATCGTACATAAAACAAGAAATTTTTTTATTCTTGTTTATATGTAAAAATTTACAAAAATCACCAACTGAAATTATCAAAGTCAAATTGAAGAAAAAATTGTATTTCAATAACGGTCTTCATAACACTTTTCAGTGGCTGAATTTGATTTATAAAAAGTTGATTTCGATTTGATAAAAGGCTGAATTTGATTTTCCAAAAGCTGGATTTGGAGTGCAAAAGCTGTAATACACTATTCGAAAAATCCACAAATCGTCAAAAATTCAACTGACATCATCATCATTATGCATCATCTTTACACTTTTCCCATATACTTCCCCATACACATTTCCCCACACTTTCCAAATCCAACTTTGATCCCCATACTTTATAACATCCACAAACCGAATCTCTCGCAGTTACACAATACGTTACATACGCGCGTTACCGTTGTGCAACGTTTTCGTTTCACTCGCCGCGAAAAGTACGATATAACTTCGAAATTTCGCAACAACACGCGAATCCGCGTACAATTCTCACAATAAATAACACTAGCAATGAAATAATTGAATTTTTCAGCATATTGCCTTCGTTATCTTGGTTTTAGAGCCATTTTTATGGCCGATAACGCAGCTGTGCGAAACACTCGTAAAACTCGTAACTACGTCGGATTGCAACCGTATGCAATACGGTTTTAAATTAAATTAATTTGCGAACGACACCATTAAATGTTTGCCATGGGATTTCTGAGTCGATTTGTGTTCGATAAATGTGGTTGATGTTACGATGTATTTTTTTTTAAATTTATTTTGAAGAGTGTGAATAAGGTTTTTTTGTATGTGTTATGCTACGTTTATTCAATCGCTTCGTATATGAATGAAACGAAGAATCTTACTTTGAATATGAAATTTAATAAAACTGGTTGTATATTGGCACGATTTACGTGCATCATTTAATGTTTTCTGTCAAATATGACGGTTGACGTGTCTTAGAACATACTTATGGAAGGTGTTTAAATTTTCTTGGTATGCTTCGTAGTAAAAAATATTTGAAAATTTCGGCATGTGAATGAAAAACGTTCCTCAAAACTGTTGTAAGACACGTTAACTGTCATATTTAATAGAAGACGTTAAGAGTTGCACTTATAATGCGCTTACACTAAATGACACCTGTATACTGCCAGAAGTTGTTAAATTTCATAGAAGAAAGGCAAAATTTTAGTGTAGGAGCATTACATGTGCATCATTTAACATTTTCTGTCAAATATAATATAATAGTCTTACGGCATACTTATGAAAAAAATTCAAATTTCCTTGACTCGCCTGATACTCAATGAAAAAACATTTCAAAATTTCGGCATGTGAACAAAAAGGTTATCACATTGTTATAAGACATGTCAACAGTTATGATTGACAGAAGACGTCAAATGATGCACCTATGATGCGTTTACACTAAATGACATCTATACACCACCAGATGCTAGATTTCATAGGAAAAGCTAGATTATTTGTTTCGTTTATAAACGAAGCGATACACAAACGTAGCATACCATTTCTGTGTAAATAAAATAATAATTTACTTATACTAGTGTACTAATGTAATAGAATTTTATTCGTTAAAAGTAGGGTTTAAAATAGTACTTGAAAAAAAATAATAGTATTAATATATTTAAAAAAAGTTGGGTTGCGTTAGATTATGTTAAAGTCAAAATACACATTCCTTTTAACGTATATATGGTCAGTATTTGTATATGTTATAGGCAGTTTTTAATTCAGGCAACCGTTAACGTTATATTATATTGATGATCAACAAATTTTCAATATAAAAAAATTACATGTTAGTACTGTTTAAAACATGGGTTGTTTTAGGTTAGGTTATTGTCAAAATACCTATTTCCTATAACATATATAATGTATAGTCAGTGGTTGTATATATTCGAATATATTACTTGTACGATCAACAAATCTTTAATATAAAAAATGTCACGTCAAATTTAATATTTTCCCATTTGATATAAACGAAACGAGTTTCATGACCCGAATTCACATCGAACTCTTCCCCGACAGTAAAATCTCCTTAAAAAGCGAAAAAAGAAAAACGGGACGAAATTTCAAAAGCGGCCACTCGATGAAATCTGAAAAATTAAACGAGCCCATTCTTGATCTCGAACCGTTCCGTTTTATTTTATTATAAAACAAAACGAGATCGTCTCTGTAAATATTTGCGCGGGATTGTCGAGCTGCGAATTTCAAAATTCGAACTCGGATATCTTTTGGTCCTTTGAAATTTTTCGTTTCAAAGCCGAAATCTGAAAAAGACGAAAGGATTTCCTATCTGACGCTCAAACGTGACGAAGATGAGCGTTTCCGAAGAACGGTGTTCTTTTATGTTTCACCAATTATTTTACATAATAGATGGTTGATTTTAAATCCGAATTTCGAAATTAAGAGATCATTTCGGCAATATATTGTATTTGTATTCGTTCTATAATATAATAATATAATATAATGCTTCTGTTTGTTTATAATATCGTTTTATTGAAAACTAATGAGTAACCCATTAAGTATCAAAGGACGCGTATTTTGAAAATTTAAAATAAAGCTGAAAATCTGAGACTTAAAATAGAGCCTAAAATGATAACGATGTATTATTATATTTTATATTGAGTGTATATTAATATTATTCTATTAATATATATTGAGCGTTAGAATTTTGCTATAAGCTTCACTAAAAATAATTAATATTTTTAAAGAAACTATTATATGTTTTAGTATAGTATTTATATTCCAAATTAAGCCTTTCGCAGATCAAAAAGGTAAAAGTTTGGGTTTGATTTGAAAACTGTAATAATACATTCGACTTGAAAATGGTTTATAAAAACCTGAATTTGGAAATTAAAATCTGTATCGGAATATGTAAATGGAATTAGCTGAAACTGAAATTTTCCATATTATGCATGGAAATTAAATTTTAAATTTAACGTATCACGCGATTTTATGTTCATTTTTTATGTATATGCTGTAGTGAAAATGTATTGTGAGAGATAATATATTTTTACTGATCATAAAATATGATTGAGTTGGGTTAGAAGTCAGATAAAATGTAAAAGGAAATCTTTATTTTTGTACAGATTTCTCTAACTAAGTAAAACTATACTTTCACTGTTAAAACATTGTCACTATAACATATTATATATAATATATTTAAAAAAAATGCATTTGGACGTAACGAAAATAATATTACACACTTCGATCACAAATAGATTGAATTTCAATTTTTATGGTTAATACATTTCGAATTCGTATTGGCAAATTGATTTATTTATATTACATTTCCATTAAAAATATCGACACAACAAAATTCGATTCGAATTTCAATAATAATGAATCAATTTGTATCGAAATAAATACAAAATTTTTCACACGCAGATATTTTGCGATAACATCATTTTTTACAAGTCCAACATAAAACGAAACTTTACAAATGCAATATTTTATTTTACACGTAAAGTTACATAGAATGTGTTTCATATTTTATATCTGGACATGTCCGAGGTTCTGTAGGAATGAAAGATGATTCTCTTTTATGATTCCCAGTTTCATAAACACTTAAATAATATGGTTTGTCAGATACTAAATAACCCCTTATCGTCTAGTGGCAGAGTTGATTTTATTTTCGTCTCGGAAATTTTATACGAGTTGTAATAGAGTCTGAAAGTGCTGAAAATCACGAGTTTTACAGTCGGAATTAAAACAAAAAAAAGAAACTAAATTCTATGAATAAATTTGCATGTATGAAAAAAAATTTTGACATTTAAATGTACGACTAATTTACGATTACACATTTTTGACTGATCAATAATTTAAATTTTTACGAGCCATCAAAATGCAAAAATTTTGTGAGAACCGAACACGCGATTCCATATTAAATTTCGGCGTTTTCATGAAATTTGTAAACATCTTCCGATTTCAGCGGTCGTTTTTCAAAGTTGTAAGAACCGATAGTCACGCAAAGTTCACGTACATTTTTCAGGATGTATGCTGAAACGGAACACTGAAAAAACAAACAAAACACCTGTAAAATGATTAACGGGACGGTCATCGATCTCTGTGTCCGGTCACGGAAGAAAATGTACATTTGCATGATTTGCTTTCACAATTAAAATTTGAGGTTAATTATTGAAAAAATATATGTATATACGGATGACTGAATCAAATTAATTACTTAATGTATGTAAGTCGAAACATTCTTTAATAATTTATATGTTACATTGTGATTTTATAAATTTTTCGCAACTTGTTTTGTGTTAATGACGCAAAAATATTTAAATCGTATACTCTCTAGTTGTTTTCAGCTTTTTCATGCTTCAGTGATCGAATCATAAATATTCTACAGTAAATGAACACGTAAACAAAAATTTGAGTCTTAATTTTGATATTCAGCAAATTTTGTTAAAGTTCTATACAAAATAACCGCCCTTAAAGTTCCATTTTTTATCCTAGATATTGTAAGAAAATTTATTATGTGCCAGCACATAATTAAAAGAACATTAATAATTTGTATATACGTATATATATTACCCTAAATTTGTCTATTTGCTTCGTCCATGAACGAAGTAAAGAATTTTGCTTTGTCTATGAAATTTATGGCATTATTTATGTATTTTACGTTTGCTATAAAATATGACAGTTGATTTGCTTTACGCCGTAGTGATGGTGAACCTTTTTTCGTTCATGTGCCAAAATTTTCAAATATATATATTTATTACTGCTTAAATAAATGTTCTAAAGTATGTTGTAAAACATGTCAACCGTCATATTTGACAAAAAAACGTTAAATAATGCGTATACATAAACGACGCTTAAACACCACCAGATGCTATTTAACTTCATAGACAAAGTAAGATTATTTGTTTTGTTTATCAACGAAATGATTCTACAAATGCAGCATAATACATAAATATACATTTATTTACAAGTTTATACCTACATGAACATATCTTCTATATATTATACGTTTACCGGTTTAACATATTCAAATTCAACCTTTTTCAAATCAAATATGACCATTTACAAATTAAATTCAATTTTTCGATTCAACAAATCAAATGAAAAAAGTGAAACCTATATACATTTATTCATGCAGAAACTCGCAAATGAATATGTATATTATATATACATATAATATGTTATGCTGCGTTTGTGTAAACACTTCGTCCATGAACGAAGAAAGGATTCTTGCTCTGTCTATGAAATTTAATAAGATCCAGTGGTGTGTTTGTTGTGGACGCATAATAGGTGCGTCATTTAATTTCTTCTGTCGAATATGACAGTTGACGTGTCTTGAAATGTAAAACTTTTACCAGCGTCAATATTTACGTTTTAACCTACATTTTTTCGAAATTTACGACTATTGAACGAAAACATTGCAATGTTTACACATTTAAACGAAAAAATTTGAAATTTTCAGCGCATTCCAGCTCACCTTGTACATCGGTGACGTATAAATCCATTTTATTAGAGAGCTGGAAAGAAACGCTGGATGGGAAAACGCGAAGTCATCTTCATTAATTGTTCGCGTGACGGCCCTTTCGGAATCGCTGGTCATTAAATCTATGACCTTTCGAAAAATGACGAGAGCGTGATTACGATTCGAAATCATTACTTCAA
>JAOXNN020220463.1:0-15192 GCA_028571205.2 Hydropsyche betteni
GAAGTTTTCACGAACGTACGAGTTTAAAGTTAATGGAAAATAAAAAACGAACATTCTCGAAAGTTTCATTGACCTTGCGATCAAAATGGCTTTGCAGAATTTTCTTATTTCAAAACTCACTAAAATATTCTGGTAGCCTTTGCACACTTTTGGGCTTCATAAGTTAAGTGGTTCAGATTTTCGTATTCCCTCATCAAACATTACGAGATAATCTTAGCAACCCGATTCCAGTCGCTAGCAACTTGAATAAATCGTGTCATGAGGTTTGAAGCACTCTCCCACGGAGAACCCCAGATTTGAATGCCAACAACAGCCAAAATGACTAATATTATTTATTAACGATACACTGCATAATACAGTGTGCGTTGGAATTAACCGTCAATTATTTTCTGTAGTTTGCTCAACGCGATAGATATTCGGGAAGATCGGCGACATCAGCAAAAATAATTTATTATTTTTTTGTGTAATATTAAGTGTAGATTTTCATCAACCAAAGCATTACATAATATCTATCTTTAGACTGGCACTTGGATTGTGTTGTATGTAAATTCTGAGAGCTTTTGGCAACACATATGTGATTCTGAGATTGGTATTTGTTAGGTCATAAAATATAATCCAGTCGCAAATGGATTATTTAAATATTAATTAGGCTATGATGTACGCTACTTCCGATAAGCAATACTTGATCATAACGAGGCCTTGGACGCCCTCATTCGTTTTCCAGCTTACAGAATGTCGTTCTCGTCTTTGCAGAAAGCGAATCTCACCATATTTTCACCTAGCTTGATATCCTAGGCATCGTAGAAGGTGCTGCAAGGGATGGCCACCACTCCATACTCCCTTGCGAGCTTCACACAGAACGCCATATCCTTTGATCTCTTCTCACTAGTCTTCTCGTCGATCATGTATTTGCCCTCTACCTCGATCTCACTGATATCTGTCATTATGAAGTATCCTCCTTTCGGAATCCACATCTTAAAGTTAAAGGGAGATTTGAGGAGCTCATCAACTAATAAATTTTTATGTTTAACTAGTTTGTCAGCATAGTCCTTCATGTATGTTGACTTCTTTATAACCTCCAGTGACTCAGCAACAGCTGTTTGAATGGGGTCGTACTGACAGAACACATTATATTGGTGAACAGACATTTGAGGCTTTATAAGACTGGCTGGACCGATAGCCCATCCCACTCTCGAACCAGTGCAAGCCAATATCTTCCCTCCTGAGTATACAGACACTGTCCTGTCGTACATTTCCGGAATAAACGCCATTTTGGGCAGATCCTTCTGATAATATTCATCGAATGTTAGGTCTTCGTACACATTGTCCTCAATTACGACGACCCTGGGGTACTTCTTCAGGATATCAGCAATCTTCTGTAGTTCCTCAACCGTAAACACTTTTCCAGTGGGGTTGTGAGGTGAGTTGATCAATACAACCTTGGTCTTCTCGTTGAGAGTCTTTTAGAATCTTTCCCAGTCGATCTGCCACTCATCCCTCTCGCAGGACACATACTTCCCTTCTTTTCTGGTGCTGAGTTCCTCTTTGGTCTGCTGGTATTTAGGTTTGAGAGGCACTGCTCTTGTCTTTCCTCCTGCCATCTGCACCTGAGCTCTGTAACAGTCGTAAGAAGGGTCGAAGAGAATAGCCTCGTCTCCAGGATCCATCAAGCCCATAAAACATCCAAAGAGTGCCTCCACACCTCCACTGGTCACCAGCACATCTGTCAGTGGATTAATATTATTGAACCTTTTGTGGTATTTAGAGATGGAGTTGGCCAGAGTCACGATTCCGAATGCTCTTGTGTATTGGTGGCTGTCTGAGCTGAATACAGAATTACTGGAGTTGATTGCCTTCACTAAAGAGTCAAGATAAAATTGAGGAGGTTTCCATGAAGGGAAGCCTTGACCCTGAGTCACACTTCAGTTACTAGGTTGGTGCTCTTGGTTTCAATGGCTAAGGGAGTCATGACACTCCAAACTGTCGGTTTCTCAAAACCTTCAAGCCTCTTAGCACTTCGAATGGCTGACTGCATGGACTAATAATTAATCTAGTAAATACAAGATATATGAATCAGTTTTAATTGATGATAATCTGTATTCTATCTTCCTCTCCTAACGCTGACAAAGGAAGGGTCACATCCAACAGCTTCTGTTTTGTAAAGGATTCCGTTAAATAAAAATTGACTTTTTTAGACATGTCGTTTTAAGTCATTTTGAGGAATACGTAGTCATACAGCAATTCAATGTTATCGTTAAGATTGAACTTTCTGGAAAGTTTGCTACCATCACTGAATCTAAATATAACTTCAACCCCTGCTTTGGGTGGGTGAGTTAACCCCTCTTCCATCGACATTCTTACTGAGAAATAAAGTTAAGGGTCACTGCTGGGATCGGCTATATCAAACTTTCCATAGTTACTGAGTATCTTATCAGAAATATTCACACCGCTTCCCTTGTAGGCTTCAAACGTTTTTTACGGTTTGTTAGTATTAGCTTGTTCTTCCTCAAAGTCCACATCCGACTATTCTGACTAACTTTTCTGTCCTAACGACCTCTTTATCGCTCTCTCATACTCAACCTAGTCACTGCCTCCAATATTGAGCTTGAAGTTTTTCTTCTTCTTCAAAACTTTATCGTTGTATTGTTTAATAGTCGATGCTGGAATCCACATTTGATTTTTGTTGAGGAACTCAAAGTCTGACGGTTTGCTGTCTGGGTACTTGCCTCTCACAACGAATATCTGATATCCTCCCTCCGTAATCGACATTAAAAATGCTGACAAGTAGAACTCACTGATTAATTCGGGCATTCGCTTATTAGTACTGTTAAGATTATACCATACGTTATCCACTTTCCTTATTGCGAACCAGTGTGAACTAGAATTACAAATGAATCCCTGCTACTCTGGAAGCTTTGATTTATCGGCAACTGCTTATATAGAAGTAATCGTTAGGCCACCCATCGAAATCAATGCCTCTATTTTATGACTAATCGTACCGGACAGCACTTGAATAGAGTAGTTTCCATCTTATGCCACATTCCCACTACCCTATTTAAGGTACTTCGCCAAATCAGCAGTATGTCCTTATGTAGACATGAGCTATCTTTATTTAGCATCGAGAGCCAGGGCGATGTTTGCCAGGGAAACTTCGTTGAAGTGTGGACCTATATATTCGATTCGATAATACCTTGAAGCAAACTATTGACACAATGAACTCCACACATAAGCTCCATCTGTCTCTCCCAGTATATTTGTCGTCCTCCTCCAGATATGTGCATTCGGAATTTTAATTTAATAATCCACCTAGCATTATCGTTTTGTCGATTTTTACAACTAACATACCATCCACCCTATATTTTCTGATCATCCCCTCTTCGAAATTCGAAATTAATTATTATGCTATTGTCTATCGGAGAAACCAGTTGAAGAGTACGCTTCTCTGAGTCGAAGTATTCTCTCGATAAAATTTTTACTTTTAAATGTTGGATTAAGTAATATTATCAATGTAAGCCAGTGATTTGTAGTTGAACGTTATCAGGCTATTTTCAAAGGAATGTAATTACACTCTAATTATTTATCAATGAATTCCTCTGAACCAAAGGCCTTCTATGTTTACAACAACTCCACAAAGAACTTTGAAAAAATGTACTTCTCAAGACAAACTGTGCCTGGTCGTCAGGCAAGACCCCAACAAACTGTCCACAACCAACAGGAGGAAATCATTCAGACCATGGAGTTCGTTCCTTTCGAAATCCCCATGTGATAATATGATGATCTGTATTTAAAACCCTTTACCATCACAACGCTCAGAACCCCCATCCTCATAATTTACTCCTGTGCAAAACCAACACAAATTGCAAACTGTCGGTATTGGTTAGAATATGTCCAAATTAATTAGAGACCCAGTGTCTATTGGTCGATGAACATACACCCGTCATCCATTCACCTACTCGGTTGTGACAATATGATAAGTATTTCTAACTTTAACGTCTTCACGCCTCAATTTATATCTAATTTTACTTCCTATAAAGCATCAGATCCATACCGCCTATTCACAAATGTTTGAACTGGGGTGATTGGTCTGGTGGACCAAGATCTCCACCCTCCCCCTCGAATAAATTTCTAAATGGACCTGATACTGGAGGCCGATGAGATTGAACTTGGAGTTTAGGTTTTCCAGCTGGTGTTTTATTTACAGAACTGGGAGGCATGTTGGAGAATGTATTGTTGCCTTCTCCTGCTTAAGTAATTCCTAAAAGATCGACTACAGCTTGTTTAAATTCCTTCAGAAGCTCAGCGAAATCATCTTTAGCGAGATTAGTCACTTTACTCAGTGTTTCTGTCTGTTGTTAGATCCTACCTTGGAACATCTACACTTGATGTGCGTAATATGTGAGACACTCCCTATATTTGTCCTAACTGACTTGAAGTACGATTTAATTTATGTTTGTTTGAAGATCATCAACAATCTCCTTAAGTTCTGAGGCTTGTTCCTAATTATCACCTGCTTCCATCTCTCCTATTTGTATGTACTTTTTACACTCGTTTCCTATAAGATCAAGATGAACAGATTTAATGTGGTTTATGTAGGCAAGAATAGCATCGTAAAACTCCTCAACAGATTCATTTAACTAATTGTAGTGCTGAGGAAGACTTGCATACGCTTGATTCTTTTTCATGAATTAACTGTTTACTTGGGAGATCCTACCCATAAACTCAGATATCTAGAGGTACCGGGGTTCTTAAACAATCGAAGGGTCTGCAATATTTTGGAGAACATTTGCTAGTTTAGGATGTCTTGAAGTCTCCATATATTACAATTTTTCCACTGTAAAACCTTGGCTAGCTAAACTTGCAGCACATTTCCCACAGTAATACATCAACTCACCGTCATATTGAATCCTAAATTCAGCTTCTTTGTCAGGTTAATTGCCACAAACATACCTCTTCCTACCATTTGTTTGAGGGGTAATTGGCTTGACCGACACTTTGCCACTGTAATCGGGTTGGTTTTTAGGGATACCTAAAATGAGGGGTTGAGTTGGTTGTTTTGGAGGAATAACGAGTTTCCTGTTGTTTCCCTTAGAAGGAGAAAGACTATTTTTGGATGTAAAGTATTCATGTTGCTGGGGTAGAACCATATTCTATTTGCCGAGTCGGGTAGGAGTCAGGGGCAATCTGTTAGGCACATTGCTGTGTTATCGACTTCGAATGGGAGTGGTGATGATGGGTTTCGACAAGTAAGGTTTCATTAGCTAACGGATCTTGTATTTAATAATAAACGCTGGTTCTGCTGTTCAACTGTCCTTAATATACAACTATACTATCACACAAGTTGCGCCTAGATTCTTTTTTAGAGCTATTGACGATTCTACATTTGTACTGATGGCTTTATGCTTCCGATCACTTCCTATGTATGGGCCTCTTCTTAATGTGGGCGATCCAGCATATCTAATGAGTTTGAGACTGTGCTTAACTGTCGGCCTTCGAATTCTGAAGTAGCGAGTGGTCGGCTCCCGATGTATTTTGAGCTTTGAGTGACAAAGTACACTATAAATGAGATCATACAGCAAGTGAAGCAGATAATTGCCATAGTGATCGTAACAATAGAGAGGAGAGTGAGGAAAACCAATATTCCTTCGGTTTGTATTCCAGTGTTTCTCTCCCAAGAATAGTAAATACTTCCTCCGAATCTCTTAAGACTCAACCAAAAACTATTGGAACCACCTGTAAGTTGCACAGTTCTGTAGGTTTCAAAAGTAACATACCCAGGGAGCTATGGAGTGAGTATTGGGATGATAGTTGCGAAGGAGTATGGTAGGTTGCTTTTGTAGTTTATTCTTAAGTAGGGGCTCACCTCATTTGTCTAGGTGTTCGATGAGTATGCCTTGCTAGCCATAGCTGGTACTGCGACTTATTGATAAATCTTGACTTGTTAAAGAGTGTTTGCGAAGAGTCCCCGACATCTTGCGAAACTTTACAATGCTCTTTTGGATAAACTCTCTACAACGAAGTAGGACACTTTGTATTCCTTATTGTCTTCTGTTCTTAGGGGTAGGAACGTCAACTCATATTCATAACTGTTGGGATCGAGGATATTGGAGACTACTTATCTGGCTCTATCCTTTATGCTTTCTTCTTTAGTAGTTGCACTGAATGCCCCTAGCATTTCAACCTGTATCGATCTATCGTCTACAACAACATCCACCCCGGAACCCTACTCATTTCGAAGGACAGGAACAACTTCAACCGAATAGTCAATATTCTGAGAATCAGAGTTTAGCACCATGTAGAGTATCCCTGGTTTGGCTTTGAACGTATAAATCATATACTATTGGTCGCTATTTATTAGGAATATGTCATCGAACTTATCGGATTATTTGTTAAGGTCTGCCTTATCGTAAGTAAGTCCTACTCTTACCTTCCCACTTACACACATTCTAAACACTACTTTCAATAGGCCTCTCTCTCTTACAGGTATCTCGTAGATTTTACTGTTACCTTTATTCAAAGACCCTGGCAACGCTATTCTAAATGGTAAATATGTGAAGTCAACTCCACTCGCCATAATAGTGTACGATGAGTTCTTAGAACTTGTAGTGGTTATCACATATTTTCTGCATCTATTGGCAGTAAGCTTAACGACTGATGTATTTGTGAGGAGGGACTGTTGTATGGTTAACTAGTTTATGGCTGTTGAGGATGTTAGAGATTTCGTTTGTTAGGGTTTATCCACGTCAGTGTTAGTATCGTCTGGATTTACAGATTATTTAGTTGGAACAATCTGGTCAAGTTTGAGAGAGAATGGTACCTCACAACTGACATTAACTGTAAGCGTTTAATTGCTGAGAATAACAAGTGTTGAATCGTTCCTACATTCATACTAAAACTGTGTTATTTCTTCTTCTTTCCTTTATAGAGTTATCGGAAGACCATCTTACAATATTAGATTGCTGCCAAATCCAGAATACATCACCGTATAGATAGAGTTCTAAATACCTTCGACTTCAATAATCTTCTCTATAGGGTCTGTATCGTCGGCAGTCAGCACAATTTCTAAGCTTTTATTTTGGACATTTAGATGCTCGGACACTTGGGTGAGCCTCTGCAATTAATCATCCTTTGTCCAGATTCTTACATTAACTTTTCCACTGGTTGGTATGATAAATAACTTTGCGTTTGTCAATGGAATCAATCCAACCTGATAGTTATCTGTCTCATCCCTGTATACTTCGGTTGTTATGGATCGACCCTATATCAACATTACTCTTTCGTCTGTCCCAGTCACAGTCAGTGAACCTACAATCTCTTAAGAATGAGAGAAAAGTGCGATAAAGTATCTACAGTTTTAACAGTAATGCTCACTATGTCTATTAATTGCAAGTTAGTGGGAACGCCCAGCAAATACAATTCTTTATGGATCGTCAGGTCCCTTTCCTGCCAGTTAGTCAAAACAGTTTTTTATGGGTTATTGAGGCTTACATGATACTATTTTGTAATCAGGGAACCCCTGCTTTCGATTAATTTTGATTTTGAAGTCTTGGTCGTAATAATCAACAAACTCAAATATCGCTGATGAATTCTTTTGTATGAAAAACTGTTCAGGAAGACCGAGGGCAAGTTGCCTGTATTCTGACTGACTAGAGACAATAACAGAAGAGTATTTAGATATACCTCCAGTACATTAAACTTTGAATATAAGACTGTAATTATTGGAGGCTCCATGCTGTTGAGCAACGCCTCGAGTCAACTATTAGAAATCAACTTTCACTAACTACAGATTCTGTGGCAATTTGAATATCTATGTGATTGGTAGAGTTGAGCCTTTTTGTATGAAATAGCTTATTGTTGTGTTGGCATCCCCATTGATTTTGATGTTGTGGAAGAATATTTATTTTACCTTCTCGTCAGAGTACAGAATTGGCGAAATATCGTAAGAAAATGTCATAACATCGTTTTTAAATAGCATGTATTCTAATTTATCGTCTTCCCTAACAGAAATGAATCCGCTTGTATACACAATCTGGATTGTACCTTTTGGTGTCTCATAGTGTGTTTGATCTGTCTTATTGGCATTGCTGTAGTCTCTAATTGACATCAGACAAAGAAGCGTATAGGGGATATTTGGTTTTTCCTAAGACTTGGCTTACATAAAAGTCCTAATTAACTCAGAACTTAGGAAACCAAATTCAGAGAATGCTGGGGAGAGGTGTTCTTTTTCTGTTGGAGAGTTTTATTTCCAAACAGGAAGGGAAGGGAAGTTTAAATCGGATGGTTGAATACCTACAGGAAGCCGTGCCAATTTAACTGCTAACTGCATTTTTACTTCAGAACTGAAAGCATAAACATTGATGGGGCTTGTAATTGGTATGTTGAAGTAGAGATGTGTCACAGTTCCTAATGATCCCGTATCAAAATTCATATACTTTCCATCGTAAAGTCTGACAGCTTATGATTTAACCCATACTAATATTTAGACATGGAGAGCTTGTTTTTCGTCAGGGTTAGTTATTTCCATTTAGAAGTGGCATATGTTATCGGCATCGAGTTCAGAGCATATCTTCCTCATAGTTGCTGTGTCTATCTGAATAGTAGATATATCCCACTATGTGTAGTTGATGACATGGTCTGTTTAGTTTCCTATTCGGACATTTAACAATTGTTTCGTGAGGGATACTGAGTCAGGAATGTCAATTTTAATGGCAATTCCTTCCTGTTTGCTGAGAGCAGGAACAAACTGGGAGAATCTGAATGTTTTAGTCTTTTTTGGAAGGAAAAAGTCATAAAAAGGTTTGTTAAACAAAATCTCCAAAGAAGATCCTTAGTTAAAAGCCATAATAGAAAATTACATATTTCCTTCAGTCTTTTTGCTTATTCTTCTTATTGTTATTCTGATTGTATCGGAAGACCCCTACAAATCTGCTGGAGTCAAATACAAAAACCCTACTTCAGAACTATGAGTGTGTTTTTACTTGGTCGGAAATATTTTTCCTTTCGTATTGACCAACATTTCAAACTGCCCAACTGGTCCATTACAGTTAATTTAAATTGGCAGACTTCTATCTGTTATATCGTACGTAAAATACTTCTTCAACTCATTCTAACGCATAGTTATTTCTAAGAGGATACCGTTTTCCAACCTAAACCCATAATCAGCGTCTGTGTGCACTGAAAATCTGTATTTAGTCTTTGTTGTACCCTCCAAAAATAAATACATGGTCGATCTTTGGTTCGGAATGTTCATACTCCCCTAGTGAATCTAGAACTCAGCACATGCAACTCTACGGCAATTGGAATCATAAGTAATGAATAAGCGGGCCCCTTCAACCGAAACTACTATTTTATCGGACTTTATGGATTAGAGTTTGTCTTTCGATAGAAAGAATTTCATGATCGAGTACTTAGAGAGAGTGCCATGGTGCATTTTGTCGATATCTAAGTCAATAAACTGAGTAGGGAGATGAGGAAGAACACCGAAGATAGCACCATTTCCATTTTTTACCTCTATCTTTAAGAAACAATAAGCCTCATTTACTAAATTACTGCAACTTGGCTAGAATTCGTGCGTGTTAGAAGGTATATTTGTTGAATTTATACTTAAGCACTCCCTGTTTTCACACTATCGGTATGCGAACTAAACATCTCTGGGCGCTTAAGACGAAGTAAACAACCTTATTTTCCTATGTTTTGTCTTTTGTTATGTGAATTCGTCTAACTGAATAAATCTTGCTATTTACCTAGAGGGCGAATGTTGAATTTTGTTCGAATTTTGAAAAAAAGTATTCTTCTTGATCGACGGTGACCTGCCCAGAATATACACTGGTAAGCCAAAAAGTAACAAAGATGTTGGAGTTTGTCGTAATCTTCAAAGTCATGGCAGGTTGGTTGTGGTATAACTAACAGTTAAAAGGGTTGATTCCTTTTTAGAAGTTAACTAAATTATATGTGACTGCTGCTCCTCTCATATCAGCAAATGAAACATTGAGTTGTAAATTCTGTAGTTCGTCTTCATCATCATTCTAAACAACTAACTACATAGTGTAATTTTCGAAGTGGGGTAATCTGTAGAGTCTTGCAGTACGATTATCAATGAAATCCCTGTACATGTTTTTGAGTTCACTGCTGATCACCATAGGAGACTATTTGTATGACCATTTTCCAATGCTTTAATCTCTTAACCCAATTACGCACTTTTCGTCTGACTTTTCTATAGCTAACTTAAACTTCTCTTCGAAAAGAGCAGCGTTCTTTACACAGCTGCTGTAAGTCAACACGTTCTTAATCAGATCGGCTTCATGGATATTTCGCTTTATGAGTTCCTCCACGTCATTCTTGACCTCTATTGAGATAATCCCCCTCTGAAATTACTCTCCCCCGATCTCCACAAAACTAGACTCTACCTTGGAAGTGTTACCCAGAATTTATGGTCGAACTACTCGCAGTCCTAGTTTTACAGAAGTATCGCATTTAATATCGAGTTGCCGAATCATCCCAGTAAAAGTACATACTGTGACTTCAGAGTTCATTTTGCACAGTGTATTATCTACTGAGAGCTACACACTGGAACTAGGCTTCAGTTGTGGATATTCCAGTGTGAGGGAGAACTCTCTCATGAGCTTGAAGTAGAGAGGGACCTTCAGACCCTTGCACTCTATCTGGATTAAATCGTTGTAATCGTTCTCTTGCTGACTGTTGACTACGAGAAGGACCAACAACAATATTCCGATCCTATTCATACAGTTTAACATTTTTAATGAATACATATCAATTTGTTCAGGTACATTAAGTTAGTAGAAAATAATAATTGTAGTCATAAGATCTACTCGAACTAGCATCTACTGTTAAAAATGCTTCAAGTAAATGACAATTAGATAGTGCAAGCAGAAATTAACTGTCATCTCCAGCTACTACCCACATAACCAGACCCAGATACACTCAATGGGTCTTTATATTCGCATCTAGCCTTAATATTCAATTTACAAGGGGAACTTGAGGATGCTTATTTATCTGACAATCACAAGCAGAATCGCATTATAATATTTATCCAAATGCAGCCTGATTGATAATGATAGTGTTTAATTACTACGCTCAAGTTGGCTTCTGTTATATGGTTAATTAATGGCTTCTTTTTACTACAATAGTTGATTAATAAACAGCCTTCCTTTTTTCGATTCCCTGAAGCGTTAAAATTATTCCTTAAACATTCCCTAAATACTCTTGACTGAACATCAATATATTAGTATTATTAAACTCAGAGTAGTTATGCAAGCACCTCTAAATTGTGTCTTTAAAGTGTTATTGAATATTAGAAGACATTCCTGAAGTTTATCTTTGTTTAATTTTAATCTGATTCTTACTATAACAAATAGTGAATAGTTTACGATTACTTTTCAAGTGTGGATGGCCACCTCGGTCAACCCGACAGTGGAGAAGTTGTACGGGGAAATAGAGTCCAAGCTGCCCAGAGGCAACTACTACTTTCGCATAAGGAACATCATGAACTACGCCGTACGTTGAGAAGAACCTGCTGCTAGTGAAGGAGAAGAACCATTTCGGAAACAGCAAGCTGCTCGGGTACATGTGTCTGTGCGGGAGTGTGCTGCTGCTGTTTTTTGTGCTGCTGTGTTCATCGTGCAAGCTCAACAGAGAGCACTGTCTGTTCGGTCTGTCTGAGAATGACGAGTGAGTGATATTTGCTAGGGTGTTGATGATCTGAGAGTGTAGTATGTTGATATTTAAACCCTGCCCTTACCTCTATTCCTAGGTATCGTCACCGCCTGTACTTCTGGATTTTAAGTGTTTTTAAAAGAAATGATTTAGAGATTGACGGGACAGCTGTTAGAAGAGGAGCCATAAAAACGATATTCCTACTTCATCTATTACTATTGTCAGCGAGGTTTACACTCTTAACAAACAATCGAGAACTTCGGCTAGGGAGATGACTCCAACTATTGTATTACACCAGTAGGAAGGAGACCATCTGGAAAGCTAAAATAGCGGCTAATTCGGAATACCTTCCGAGGGTCTAAATTATCAAAAACAAGGTTTGTAGTCATCGTCTTAGAAACCCTACAACTGTTGTTGTGTTAAATGACCAATACCAAGTTTAATAAATCACCGAGTTGTGTTTTTCACTGTCGAGGTTATATACCGCCCACTGGAGTCTACACTTAAATTCCCCAACAAGAGAGCCTACTAAAACTTCAGCCAACCAGTACTCGCAGGAGAAAGCTCCAGAGCTCGTGTTGTTTATCTATTGGATAGGCAGTCTAGTTATTCAGATAGAAATGAAATATCCAGTCAGTATTTATCTAGAATAGCGTTGTAAAATACCACATGATTTATTCTTATCATATGCCATCCTCCTTCTCCTCCAATACTATGTTATGAAACTTCGTTCTCTTCGAATGAGTCTTCACAATATCCCTCATCAGTTTAACAATCGCTTCTTGTACGTTCTCTCCCGTAATGGCGCTCACCTCAAAACCCGATACTCCCCTCCGCTGCTTGAGCTCCTCCAGTTGCTACAGACTGACCTGCCTGTCCTTACGATCGCATTTATTGCCTAATACACATATCTGCATCTCTGGCTCCGCGTACTTGTTTATCTGCATTGTATAACAACTACCATCTACCAGTAGTAGAGTTCCAGATCCGCGAAGCTTTGGGCGTCGGTGATATCGTACACAAGTAATACCCCTTAAGTCCCTCCGATAAGGCAACAATCTTGTTCAACTAGTCGAGGGCCGGTTGGCTGACGAGTAATACCTGTGACACGATTGTCAGTCCATAGTAGGACTCTAACCATGGATCCGTCGAGGGGTAAATATCTTAGTTGATCTGCACATACATGAAGCGAAAGTCGACTCCCCAGAAGTTACCGACTGGCTGTTCGTCAAGCAGCGACTTGATGATGGCTGTTCTACCTACTTGCCTATTTCCCAGAGTTCTGATCCTAATGTAGTCCTAGTTTCTCTTCCTCAATAATTGCTACATTATTGATTTAAGCTCACTCATCATAGGTCACAGTAGCTCATAAACTGTCCCATCTACTCCAGCTGCATCTGGTGCTTCTCTTGTTTGTACTTCAGCATCTTCCCTCTTATTTACTTCTAAGCGTTGACTGGACTCACAAGCTATATCCCCAACATCCCCTCTTTGTGACGAATATTTGCACTTAAGTAAAGCTCGGTCAAACTGTCTGGGAAAAGCGCTACTTACATTGTGCCATCCCCTAATAGCACGCTGCTTACAGATGCTAAAGCTTAGTTTAGATTAATTGAGTTAGTCTAGGAAACTACTGTACAGGTTCCCCCATTACTCAGAATTGCTTGTAGCTATCGATTATAGCTCAGATATTGTCTGAGAAATAGGCAGAGCTCTTTATAAGTAGTGAGTTTTAAATCACACTTCAGTTGCAAAAAATAGTTCCTTTTAGTACATATCATGCACTAGAGATCGGGAAGCGGGAGAGAGCCTCCGCTTATTTTTTAGACTGAGCTGTTCAAATACGTCACATACTTTAGCGATCCAATCTTATCTGCTAATATTTTTATCAGCTCCAGTACCTCAGTTGCTGCTGCAATAGAATTAGTCGATGAAATGGCCGGATGTATTCTGCCTGCTGCGTCCTTTACAGTGTAGAATGTTAGGTATTTATGGGCGTTCTGAGGATCTTACCGATTCATGAAGTTAAAAGTTCTCAGAATAGTACATGTGTACACAATAGTCATCGAGTCATCGTCATCTTTCTCAAATTACATAACACCATCAACTCCACACTTCTTAATAGTATTGAATAGACTTTGAACAAACCTCTCAGCGCACATTTTTATACTCCATAATTTCTCTCTCTCATATATAGACTGGGCTTGAATACTAGCCTCACTTTTATTGTAAGTCGATGGTGGGTTTGCCAAAGGTTCATTCATAGTCAAAGCAATCTCGTAATTTAGAGGGTAAATATTGTCTCTACTCACATTTCTCTTACGGAGGGCCTATTTATTATCTTCCTGTATTCGATGCTGGAATAAGGTATCGAAAACCCTCTTAGCTGCACTTAGTAACTCTTCATCCGTCTCACCTCCAGTAATAAACTATGACCTCTTTATTTCAGCATTCGCTTCATTGCTAAAAAAGGTATTGTAGAAATTCTTCGCATAAACTATGCAGTGAGCAGGTCTTTAAGGTCGATTTCTTAGGGTACATGAATTAAAGTTCTCATGTTCAGACTGTAGAGGCACACAGTTGTGGCATTTGTACAGGTGCTTGATGACAGATTGAGTCTGCCCACTATAAGCTTGCGTACCCCCGTCTACCATCGGGATGCCGATCTTCATACACATTGTGCCGATGTGAGAACGCCCTCTGTCAGTATCTATGGCTGCGACAACAACATCGAACTGCTAGTAAAATGCTACACCGTATTTACTAGAATAGATAGAGTCGCATATTGCTGTAATGTTTAGTGCAGGATTAAGGTCTAAGATTTTGGTTTTGGCTACTTCAGCCTTATGCTTTCCAATGTCTGCCTGATTGAAATAGAACTGTCTGTTTAAGTTTGAAAGTTCAATAATATCGTGGTCGAGGATGGTGAGATGAGTGAACCCCACTTTAGGGAGAACTTTGAGCAGCTAACAGCCGATACCTCCCACACCAACTATGAGGATTTTGCTGCTGGAGATTCTGCCCAAGATGTGTTTTCCCAGTATCTTTGCCAAACTCATTAATTAGTTTATCAACTAAAATGACTAACCTTCGAGCTAACAGGTTCACACTACACTAATCAACAAATAAAAAGTCCGTAATTGCAAATAAGCCTAATTTAATTATCTTCAAGTTACTGCCGATCATGATAACAGCTAAAGTTTCATGGAAATTTATTTTTATGGATGATTAAGTTACTATTGTATTTAGCCTCCAAAATGTTCCAAGTTAGAACTATCACTGACAACGGATCGATAATTGTTGCTTAAAGATATTCGGACCCTAAAGGCAATCAAATAGACTTTGATAGCATAGGTAACATTACAATAGTGAGGCCCTCAAGCTAGGCAAAAGTTCTTCTAAATGGTGTTAACTCAAATTGATCGGACACTCAGATAACCAGCTCTCAGCTATTTCGGCTTACATTTCATTACGAAACCAATCACATAAACTTGCCATATTCCCCATTCCCTTACCTTAATT
>JAOXNN020220490.1:0-15179 GCA_028571205.2 Hydropsyche betteni
ATTACAGCCCTTGATGATCATATATTGCTGCTGAGTAACTAATATACTCTAAAACACCCAATGACTAAGCAGAGCTAAATACAGACGGTGGTTTGAATTGATGTTACCAGATTCGCTTTCTGTTCAAATAAATTACGAGTAAAGATTATCCAAAATACGTAAGGATGATTAAAAGGTCATTTATCAAAGACTAAAATTTAATTAAAGATAAATGCAGAAAATCCATACTCACAACTCTATAAACAATCCGCATATGTACATAAGAGACATGCGACCTCCAGAGAGTGTTTGGTACTAAGTCAGACACAATGCAACACTTAAAACACAGTACTCTGAGCGTCGAGCACATTTTGGAAGGGCTTATCAATATGCGGGAAGCTTATCCTCTGAAGCAAGGCATTCATCTATCTCTGGACTCCCTCAAAGCTTCATATGCCACCTACATCTAACTTCAAAAGGAAGGGCCGATCTGCCTGACCTAATAAAGACTGAATAAGCTCAATAATATTTGCAAGGGTTTCTTCAAAAGGGAGGTGACTAGAGTAAAGTAAATTTTGGTGGAATACAAGCAACTGTTTCCTGAAAAGATATCTTAATAATTAATTGAGCCAGGTGTAGCTGAGACAATTAGCTTAGTTGTATGTGAAGGTTCAGCTATAAGAGTAGGCAGGACTTGAGTAGGCTCGACTGATTGCAGAGAACGCTAAGTATTTGATGTAGCATACCGAGCAGTTAGTGAAGGGTCCGAACTCTAAAAAAAGACCAACAAATTTTAGCACCGGACGACTTTTTAATAGTGCAAGTAGTGGCTTGAAAGCTCTGACGTTCCTATTAGGTATAGAGATGGCTCCAACATACAGTATTTTACGCTTCTGTCGGCTACATACTTTGTAATTTGATAATTTTGAAGTAGACTAAAGAACTCCAAAGCTTGGGGTTGTTTAGCTGAAGCAACTACCGAAATTCAAACGAATAAGTCGTATTTACTTAAAAAGCTATTCTAATAAATGGAACGCCAGTTGGCGTTTATAATATATCAGCAACATTCCATAAGTTCAGGTTCTTGACCTAAGTAAAAATATTCTGATTTAGGGAACGCCTAACTCAATGACAGCAGTCTTCGAGTGATTTCCAAGATGGCAACTCTTGTGTAACTGAACCTAGAATCAAATCAATTTTCAAACAAAGGAGTAAAGTATCTTTCTGTCCTTCTTCGTGTAAGGAAAATATCACTAAGTATTTAGATAGTTATACAGAAAACAACTTTATTGATGCCTAAGGAGCTCTGTACCTGAGTAGATTATTCGCTCTTTAAGATGTTAATATTGATGGGTCTCAAGTGAGAGACGAAGGTATGAAGCACTTGTATCGTCTTTCAGAGCTAAAAAAGCTGTAAATATGTAAATGTGTATGAACTTAGAAAATTGTACAATAACTCTCAGAGGTTTACTGATGGATACGGCTAGACTACGCAAGATCACAGTTAAACATTAGCTTAAAATAACTAATACTCTCTGAATGTTCTCAAGCGACACTCAACTAAACTCATAAAATTGCATGCTTATTGAAAATATAAATAAATAGTTTTAAGTTTGTACGCTTTTTTACTGACAACAGGATATTGCACTTGTATGTTACAAACATGTTAGATGAATGTTTTCAATTGTCCTAATTACCGAATTCTTCCGAATAGTCGTTTGTATTTTTAAAACTGCCCAGCAGTCTATCAACTTTAAATTTGTAATAAGTATACACAAGTTATTAGCAGCTTATTTTTATTGTATCTCTAGACGATCTCATAGTATTATTGAAATGTATTTAAATATTGTATAGCGTTCACAAGCATTCAGCTTTTCCGAGTAGTTCTCTAAGCCAAAGTATTGACTATGAGGATAGATTAATGGATGGTATTAAATAATGATAGCCCATATGAAATTCATTTGTAGTTTGAAAAATAGCTGAGGTAACGAACGTTGTCTGCACCCATGATGTCTTCTATGTAATCTTGAGGATTATGACGCCTATGCCTTGAGACTCTTTACTGGCGCACCAGGCAGAAGTCTGTAGCTCTAAAGGAACTATTAGCACCTGTTGAATTAGTGATAATAGAGTTGATTTTTGCAATTAGTTTGCGTTTAATCAGTTTGTGTTGATGCCTATCTAAGTTTGCAATAATAGTACATGTTGTAGTAGTATTTTACATTTACTTCGCTTAAATCGTATGGATCGGTCTTTATCCAATTCGACTTCATAAAATGCGAGAAGTGAGACTCCCGAATGTGTGATAGGTTATCAGTAGACACCATTTACTGTAGCTTGTGGAGATCTTACTCAAGCGAGAGACTTTGGGTTGGTTATTTTAGTTAGTAGATTTGATTTAAATTGTTATAGGCATGCTGATGGGGTATATTTCTGAGTATTCGAAGGGAAGGAGCAGTTTCAGCGAAATAGATGGCAGATTGGAGTGCCTTTTCGAGGATTTTATCAATACCAAAGGGCAGATAAAATTGGAGAAGACTGAATATTTTGCTGTACTGAAAATCGAGGATTTGAACTATTTGCTAAAGGTGTTCCAAGGAAACGCAGGATTTGAACTATAGTGATGAGAAGTCTCGATTGAGTGAAGGTAGAAGTTGTTATTTCTAGATGCTTTAATTTGAGTACAGAGGCTGCATCGACTTCTAAATATGGCATACTATCCAGAAGAAATGCGCCAGCTATGTTTTGCTGAGTTCCTTGAATTCTAATTTTTAATACTCCTTGTATTACTGTGGGACGGGCTGCACGCTAGAAGTAAAGATAAAGGGTACCATTGATTCCTGCATGAGCTTTAATAAATTCTGATGAAACTTGTCCTTCTTCTCGCCGGGGTAAATGAGGTTGATTTCATGAATGATCTGAATACTTTTAGACTGTGCCGTTTTCTCTTAATTTTCTACATCTTTCTTGGGGAAAAAGCTTGTTAGTAGAACAGAAGGGGTAGGGCATTTTTTGCGAATTTTAACACATTAGCTTTTGGTTGACTAGTCTTTTTATTTTAAATACTGAAAACGGTCAACTTAATTAGAACACACATGAGGTTCCAACCCCATAGCTTACGCAATGTATTTAATAAGTGTCATCTTGCCGACTCCTTAGCGTCCGTGTAAAATCAAGGCTTTTTATCGGCAGTTTTTGAGTTTATAAGTTTTTCTATTCTCAGATGATGAGAGCTCCCCCTAATCAAATTACTAATCGAGTGTCTCGGACGGTTCCAAGCTGTTAAACTTATCTAACCATTCCTTAATAAAAGCCATCGTTTAGTTGGAAAAGAGACCTTAAATACCGATTGGCGCGTATTTTATAGACCATAGCTAACTTTTTCGATGCTTTAGAAAACGTAATACTAGCTCTTTTACTAACTATAAACGGCTAGTGTGCTGCTCGAGGGCATGACAAAAATTATCAAGTGCTGGAACAGATTTGAATATGGTCTATGGTTCTACAGAGCCGATTATTTAGGAAGCAGTATAGAGAAGTGGCTTAGGGGGAGAAGTCCTATGGGAAGATTTTTTTATGACAAAGCTATTCAGGTTTCCTGAGATTTTGCGTTTTTACCCTTAGAGGGCTGGGTTACAAGAGGATACTGGGGGGGTTGAGGGTGGTTAAGAAATAGGTTAGGGATCCTTTTTTAGGAAGTCGGTAAGGGTTTTATTTTTTGCTGCCTTAGCTCTTGTTTTCATCCCGCCACAGTACTTTTTATAATTGTTTATGTTTGAAACAAATCAATTTATTACAATCCATGCCTCTATGATTCTGCTAGTCTCAACAAAATACATCTGGTCATTCAAAAAGCGAAGAGCACTAATAATATTAATTTATGAATAATATTTCTAGGGTTGGGTGCAGGAACCTCACCTACAAAGTGAAGTACAACAAAATATCTTGGAACAACGGCAACCCCTACAACCTAAGATGGCAATATAAATGGAAGCACGCTTATTATACCTACCCTAAGGACAACTATGAGTATACGAGAACTCAAAAACCCTAGGACTCTCCTGTCACCAGGCCACCGATGTGGGCTTACTTCCAGGATGTCTTATTCAGAGCAATCCCAACTGCAAAGTATATTAATTGTAAAATAGACTCTATTACGACCGTCTGGATAGGCTGAAAGATCCCTTTCAGAGATATGTTTTGCCATTCACAGCATTGTTCTTCTTCCAGTTCTGGCATTTGGGTCTGGGTTTCAAGGCATACACCATCCTCCCTTCTATGCTGTTTTATGTGCGTTTGAGAGATAAGACACTTGATCCCGACTTTAAAGAGACGTATCTGAGAGAGATGATCTACAATAACGCTGAAATTAGCAAACTATTCAAGGAGGAAACTATTCATGTGATGGATTATGACTGCGAGTATGACAAGGGTTACCCCGATGAAGAGAAGTTTCCAGAGTTCAAAAATAAGTTTTGGAGATTCTTCAATAGCGACAGCCACATGACCACAGGATTTTTCAAATTTGGCGATGTGTAGTCCGGTGCAACAATGACACTGAAGGTATGTTTGGGTTGACTCAGTTTAAAACAATGCCTTGTGTAGGTAAATTCAAATACCAGGTGGGATAACCATTTTACTTTTACGATATGAGAGCAGAGATCACTCACAATGGACAACTGAAGGAGGTGGTAATAGTAGATGAAAAAGAGTGCTTGAAACACGTGCGACCTTTTCTTATATTGATTTGAAGCATAAATGTGATCATTACAGTTTTCTAGCTTTCTTTAAAAGTGAGAAGCAGTGTATTCCCATGTAGTCAGTGATTTGTTGAATGGTGTTTTTCAAAAACAGGAAGGTGCTGATCAAGTTGTCAGCAAAGCAAATCCAAAACACAACTTTAACTCCTGCATTCAACTTTAGATTGCTAAGCGCCAGCATTATTATTGTAGTTAAGACGAATATGCCCAACTCGACAGTAGGCATTTTTAGTTACATCTGAATTAAGTGTGGTTTACATGAGTGACAGAGCTAACAATAACTTTGCATATCAACTTTGAAGTCATAATTCCGAAATTGAGGAGCACTAGCCCGCTGTACTATTTGTACAATGGGAGGTGTAACCATATGTATTCGATGGCCAGTAGCAAGACTATGGAGCTGATTTGGATATACATTTATTTACTTTTGGAGGGGTTGCTAGAGACAATACGATACATTTCCCGTATGCAGAGGATTAGCATTGGAAGGGCTATTGCAGTTATGACAACCGATTTAAGCTCCACCTTGCCAATTGAAATGTCCCAAACTTACTGTCCAAATAAACCAGTGACGACATGGATTGCACAAAGAAGAAGTTAAACTTCAGTTACACCGAAGTTTCCGATGCCTGTTTGGAGTACTCCTGTGTGGTATTCTATCCAGTTGGAGCTCCACCACGCCAGCTGGCCAGTCTATATTAGAGTGGATATACCATAAAGGCGAAGAATAATATATCTTGATCAACTCTTACAGCTTAGAATATGGCCAAAAGAAAGAAACTCATCGAAAATGAGTCACACCCATGATCAAATAACTGTCCCAGGGGCGAGCTGCTTTTAGTTCGTCGAGCTTGTTTTCCATCAATGGCATCCATCGTCTGATAAATGAAGATGAAGGCAGCAGCGACTAGAAAAGTCCAGCGAGGTATGATTTTAGTGAAGTTTATGTCATAAAACAGCATGATGGTGTAGGAGAGGATGATGAAAATCCATCCGATGAAGGTGACTAAGTTTGGAGCGAGCCATTCAGGCAGCATTTGGGCAGAAGCTTACCAAAATGGGTTCATTTTGTTATCGAGCCAAGTGTAACCTCCTCCCTTGTACTTGTACTGGTCAAGTTGCTTAAGACCCTCCTTTGTGATGAATGACATTTTAGCAATTATAAATACAATACAAAGATAAATGTTTGAACAAGGTGTGGCAGAATACACATATCATTTGTCTGGAATATTTTAAGGGTTAGTGGGGAATATTTACCTTAGCTATTTTATAATCAATGTAGCCTCTGTCTAGGGTAAGTCGTTGAGGATTTTCTGCTTAAATCCATTGATTTGGAGCTGAATGAGGTTTTTAAGTTATTCGGTTAGCTTATTTTGGTTGGGGTTTTTATGTTTAGGCTGCAGTGGCTTCTATATTTTGGCTTAAGGCTATTTGATGTCGTTGTAGATAATCTCATCAGTTACGACTGTTTAATGCTCCATCGATGGCATAGTCATCTGGGCTATTTATTGACGAGCTTTAGCGAATATCTACTCTCTTCTAGCTTGTGTGAATAGTTATACCTCATCTACTATGGCCACTCTGCCAGCATCCATACTGCCATTTATTAGCTTCCTTCTGAGCTCCAGATTGTTCTCGTCTCTGACATTAACTAGAATGGTGTTAGCCCTGTCTCGGTAGTTTCGCTCTATTTTTCCTCGTAAGTCCTTGTTGTGGTATTTAATCAGTCCCAGCTAGATTTCAATAGCTATTCTCCTTGAGAGTTAGAGTTGTTGGAGGTCGTTTAAAGATATGAGTTCCAACTATTTGGAGGATAAATCTTTGTGGAACTATTTTAGCTATTGGATAGCATAAAGCAAGTAAGAAACTACTCTTTCCTTAAACTCTGATCTCACCTTCTCTGTAGAGTCTATCAAAAACCTGTTGCTGTTTGAAAATTTGTACTTTTACATCAGCTATACGATGTGATTCACTGCCATGTCACTTACATTACTAAATTGAGGCTTTTTCCTCTATATCTCGCTCACTTGTCTCTGCATAGGCTCCCTCTTCTACATCTTTGGTAGAGACACGTGTTATTTCCTGTACATCTAGTCCCAAGTTTTCTCCAGTCTATCACTGTGAACTCTCTGCATGGGTCTGGCAGCAACAACAAGTCCTTCGTCTGCCTGCTCTTCGTTTCTTTACTTGTTCAGTGCTGCTTATTAGGATCCCACGTGCGCAGACTCAAAAGAGTCTCGTTTAGTGATTTCCTTGGCTGTCTCTTCAGGGATGATTTGCTATGACATCGAATAATACACAATGTTGTCTAAGAAACAAATTAAATTCGGATGTATTGTATGGATGGATCGATAATAAAATGCGACCCCACAGATTGGCCAGTATGGTACTGATTTTGTTCAATGCCTGCTGTATCCTCACTCTAATGGTGCTAAGCAACGGCTAGGTTTACGCCCTATTTATCATGGGTAGCCTAATACTGTCGATAGTGGTTGTGGCGGAAGTATTCAAAAGGAAAATGCTGATGAACGGTCTGTAAGATTACTACAGTGCACTATTGGTGGCGCTGATTCTGTGCTCAATTTACTATACTTGTTTCTCGGGACTGCTGCTGATTTACTTTAACTACAACGACGGAATAAGCATAAGGTACAAAACAATAATCATTACCAACCGAGACTACAACTAATGTGTGTGGCTCAACCTCTCCTTCTATATGTTAAACGCTATTCTATACTGGGTTTATACGCAGCGGTTCTACACGATCTACTGGGTGAACACCATCAGATAGATTTTCCAAATTATGAAGGAATAAACCAAATAACTCAACCATAAACTTTTGTAAAGACTTAAACCAATAATGCTTCCCAACTAGGCTCTGAAAAATGAATGTCCGCTGTGTCTAGAGAGATACAGCTTAGTGCAGTAAGTGAGTAGGCTTCCATGTTCACACTAATTCCATATGTAGTGTCTTAAAACATGGCTGTTGAAGAGACCGTCTTGCCCTATTTGCAGAAGAATTGTCCTTGTATACTGATTTCTTCGATTCAAGTCTTACTTTCATATTATTCGTGCAGTATGATTTACATTAACCTGTAACAAAGCATACTTTGTTTATTCGTAGTAACTCGCAAGATTTTATGGGGAATAATATTAAGAATTTGTTTGGTTAGGTCAAATAAACAAAAATGCAATTTTGGAAGGAAATACTTGATTGTAGAGAATATTGATAGGGGGATGAAGTGTGTATACTAATATTGGGCAGATGGTTATAATATCAATATTTTCTATCCTTTTATTGCTTGGAACATGCTTTTGGTGACGCTATACTGTAAATCTGGCTGTAAAGTTTATGATATTCAGCCGCATCTTTCCTCTTAACTAGATAGCCTGAGGATTTTTTCTAAAGTCTCTGCTTTTCCTCCTCCAACAAGTATCTAATTTGATTCTATTTATCCTTTAAAGTGGCCTTCATCAGATTATTGCAGCTCAACTTATCGTCCTTCTTACTCAGGCTAGAGTTGTGAGTGTCGTTGAGGCTGTGCTGGGATCTTTTGTCCTTTTACTTGCTCTATGACTTACGCTTGGGAGCCAAAATCTATATGCCTTTGGGGGTCAATGACTCATCCTTGTAGAGTTTTTTTATTTGATCGTAAAGGATATTCCTATATTACTTTAGTGTCAGTTTTTTATTGTCACTGATAGGAGGCCTAATTATCCTAGAACTGCACATCTATTCCTTCTTATTGTGGAATTGCATAAGATAGGGGTGCTTCAGGGCCTGTTCAGCAGTGAGCCTCTTATTGGGGTTGAACTACAGCATTTTGGATACGAGATCGATAGCCCCCTCTGGAATAGAGTTGTTAAACCACTACTTGGTTGGCTTAACTCTGAGCTGCTTAATGGAGTCGATCATAGTGCATGCCAACTCACTTTATAATGAAGTAATATCTTCTTTGGATGGTCTGCCAGTAAAACTGAGAATCCTTTCCAGCTGGTTGAGGGTGGAGTTTCCGGGAAAAATAGGTTTAAAGAGGAGCATCTCGGCTAAAATGCACCCAACACTCCAAATATCTGCTGGTTTGTCGTAGGTTTTCGACCCTAATAATACTTAAGGGGCACGATACCATCTAGTGGCAACTTCCTCAGTCAGAATAATGTTATCTCCTTATTTATCAGCTGCTAGACACCTCACAAGACCGAAATCGCACACTTTGAGTTGACAATCGCTATTGATGAGGACGTTGGAAGGTTTGAGGTCTCGGTGGATCAGCTCAGCACTATGCAGATACTTGATGGCCTTGAGTATTTGATAGAGGATGAATTTATTGTGGATATCCTGTAGGATTCTTTGGCTGAGTGAGTTTTTAATTACCTGATCACGTTGTGGAGATCTGATTCCATGAATTCGAATACGAGATAGATGTCTTTATCATTTTCGGCTCTGAATACATTGAGCAGTCTGATTATGTTGGGGTGGTTAAGTTAGTGGAGAATGGTTATTTACCGAAAGGTCCTTTGAGCATCTGTCGAGTGTTGGAAGGCATCAAATATTTTCTTAAGTCCCACTGTGGCTTTTGTTTTTCTGTCTATCGCTTTCCAAACGTGTCCATATGCTCCGCTCCCTACCTTTTTGAGTAACTCAAATCTTTTCAATATGTGCTGCTCAACCTCTTCGCTCATTTTCTATAACTATCCTGATTTCTAAATAATTTACACAAACCCACGCCCTTTAAATTAAACTAAGATCCATCTCCTATTCTTTATTTACCGTTTTTGCCATCAGTTTTACTCAACCATTATTTACCTTCTATTCCCTACCCGAAAATAGAAGCTTTTTCACTCGATAATCAATATGCTCACTTTTTGACACCCATATTAACTACAACATGAGGTCACATACGTACTAAAGGACTTTATGTATTTATGCGATAAAACCTAAAACATTTAAACTGAAGTCACAAGAGATTAGATTGGTAGGGGGAATATGATGAGAATAAAAGTGAGGGTAGTAAGAGTGACTAAACCGATATAAAGAATAGAAATTGACTGATTAATTTAATGGGGTTACCAATCATTAGGGCAAGATGGTTTCGGACTTAGACGGAGGATGTTAGAATGGTTAGGAGGGTGTTTAAATCTACGAGAATTTTTTAGTTTTTAGCGACCTCTCATCTTTTCCCTGAAGTCTGCCGGACTTTTTGTGTTTCTTGGGTTTGGAGGATTTCTAGAAGTAGGATTGGTACTCTCTATACGAGGGATACAGATCAGACTCTCTCAGGAGATCTCTGAGTGCATTGGAGTACAGATTTTTTAGATCTCTAATCAGGGGTTTTGGAAATATGCCTTCTGGTTGGGATTAATGATTTTACAGTAGATTGATAAAGTGCTTAGAATAGTACTAATAGTCGTAGAGGGGAATGTAGTTGTAGATAAGTTATGCGGCTTCGGAAGAGTTAAAGCTACGAAGTTCGTAGTCGAAGTCTTCCCTTGAAGAAAGCTAGGGGATGACATGCGATTGTAGCAGCTCTCTTGAAGTTATGATGAGGTTGATGGACAGTTTGTGGATTAGTTTGAAGAATTTGCTATTCTGGGAATCCTTAATAAGATGGAAATCGTCGATAATTAGAAGCATGTTAGAGAGGGAGTCGTGTGAGGCGAGATACTCCATAGAGAATATTTACTTTTTATGCTTCTATAGGTACAGCTAAATGGAGCCTCCGTAGTCTCTCTAAATTGCTTGACCTGACAACCAATAAATACCCATGGGGTACTACCCTCTCTCAATAAGGGTTCTGGCCAGTTATTAGACAAACTCAGACTTACCTACGAACTTACTTCCATAGATCCTCACCAGTTTGGGGTTGCTATCTAGAAGAATAAAGCTACTCATCAAGTATCTCGTAATAGTAATTATTGGGACCTCTCTACCTACACAGCGATCTACCCTTTTCTTGAGGTTATGCATTTGATGGTTGATTGAGGAGATGTTGTGATACTGGCCTGGCTAGAAGGATAGTTAAAGGTGGTCTCGATGTTTCGAATTGTAGAACCGAAAGTGGATGAGGTTGTAGAGGCAGTCCCTATTTGGAATTTGCTTGGTAAATCCGATTATGTAGATGAGAGTTGACTATATGGCGCTTCGGAAGATCTGTTAAAGCTACTGGGTTCGAACTTACTTTTACAGGAGAATCTGCTGCACCAGTATTCTTATAAATTCAGCTGAGATCAGTCTGTATTATAAATTAGATTACCTTTGCAGAGTTTTAACGCAGTAATAATAATACCCCTGCAGGAAGGATGAGTCAGATTGATAGCCTTTGCTTTCGATGAATCTGTCAATTGACTGGTGCTCGATGGTAATAATTATTGATGGATCGTTGAAGTGAGACTCTATTTTGGTAGCCAGTAGATTGACGTTGTGTCCAATAAGTATGAGGAGCTCTATGGTGTTAAAATCGACCATTTTTAGAAGATTGTCGGCCTGAACCAGTTACTAGACAGGCATATCCTAATTCTACATATGAAGCATTAGCTAGCCTTCCTGTTGAGAGACGTTCATAGCGGCAACGAATATGGAGCACCCATTATTTATAACTTCGGAAAAGTTCTAGATAATATGACAAGTACTTTGTGGGTGAGAATTTAGAACTTAGCGTAAACTCGTTTGTCAGATTTGTTTTCGGATAGTGTGCGGATGACTGACTCCTCCATCATGAACTGAAGATTGTTGTTTTTGCGTACAGCGTTGAACGTGATGGGAAGATTGTCTGAGTCGACTATTGGGTTGGCTTTCATAAATACAATCACATTTTTCGTAGCCTGCCACACCTTCCTATTTATCATTCCTTCCAGCACTACAAGCTCTCCCTCTTTGTCTTTGCAGTTTAGCTTCTAAACTAACTTCCTGCACTTAATAATTAGTGTCCTGTGAATCTACATGTATCGAGCCACCAGGTCCTGGTCTTATGACTTTTAAATATTGTACAGTTTCAACCTCACCACAAGCAGACAAGCTTAGAGTTGGAGATAGAGAAGCTTTTCTTTACCGAACAGTTACTCAATCTCTTATAGGCTCTAGAATAGTTACTATGCATAGCGAATTAGTTTAGAGTCTTAACCTTTGGACTTAATGTTGATTTTCTTGAAGAACTATGCCAGAAGCAGTTTATACTTACACTAGAGGATGGAGATAGCTTTGGGGTTTTTAAATACGATGGTTCGTATTACAGATACTAAACTTTTAAAAGCTTGGTAGCTGAGGAGTATCCTGTCTATCCACTACACCTGCTTCTTCAAATTACTTTTGAAATACTCTTGTGTGTAAGTGCTCAGCCTTATTATCATAATTTATAAGTTCAAGGTTGCATTGACTTCAGAATTATCAGGCCAAAGTAAGCAGAGTTACTATAGTTTAGTGAGTATTTTGTCCATATTTTATTCAGAGGTAGAGTTTTAAATCAGTAAATCGGCCTTCATCAGATTGAGCTTAGCAGTCAGCATAGCAGGAGTAAGCCCTTTAAGCGACGGTAATACCTGCAATCTTTTGATGGATTCCTAAATAGTGAAGGCCAGCAAACTCTTAGATACTTTGGCTCTTAGAATTCTGAACAGACTAGGAGTATTGATGAGAATGGTTTGTAAGTAAAACTTAAATAATTTTACCTTCGAAGCAGGCAGCTCCTTCATATTATTGACAAAGTCCAATTCATAAATGTACACTAAGTTTTATTGGTGCTGCAGAATGCTATTTTACGGTTCAGTGCTTGAGAGAAGTTTATTCTAACTAAAGGCGTTTCGAATGCTAGTGTCAACATCCCTTCCGTAGATGATGCTTCTAGTCATGTTGACAGCCCTATCTGGATAGTAGTCTTCAGTGTCGAAATACTCTATGTAAATTCCACTTTGACCGTACTGGAAAAATCCTGATTTGGAGAAGCTGTTATGCTAGAAAATTCCCTCCTGATACTCTCCTCTTTGATGGTATTGAGTCAGCAATACAGTGGAGAGGATGGCTAGGTAGGCGATGGATTTGAAGGTGTGCTATGGGCTACTGAACTTTTACTTTTGCATGTACTCTAGAATATACTTTTTAACTCTGACTTTCTTATAGTCGTACTTTTTATCCACAACACAAAAATAGTACTAGCCTTATTTCATGAACTAAGGGCTCTAGTCAGCACTGTTTGTGGAGAGAAGTGTTACAATTAACTCTCTCCAATTGGTTGGAACGAAACTAAATCTTCCCTAGTTGCCATGGGTAGCCATTATCTAGAAATCCCATTCTGAAAGCCCATTTGGAAACTGAGCTAGTAACACAAATAGTTCGAAGGCTTCTTAGTTTTTTCTGAGGTTTTACAAGTTCTAGGCCAAGAACTTTTAGCTTGTGGTGAGATTGAGCTGCATCTTGGTGATATAATCCTTTAAAACACTCCCATCCACCTTGCTCCTCTTTTCAATCTGCTTCTTTATGAAATACACCATGTCTAGGATTGTCTTTGGATATCTCACACTTGCATTTCCAAACAGCTCTCTTATCTCTATCACATCTAACTCTCGCAGAGGAAGACAATCTTTAGCGTAGTGCACAAACATATCTGCAGCTGACACTTGGTCAAGAGGAGGAAGTTAGTAACGTGTTTATCCTAGCAAAAGGTTGGTACAAAGGCTTTCAGTCTCTGAGGTGATAATGGCTACGACAAGTGCGTTGGGCAGGATATCGAGCAGAGTCCTGACTTCAGAAACAAAATCAGAGGGAGCCAATTTAAGAAAAGAATCTGAGTTGTCGAGGACGATGATCAGTTTCTTCTTACCGAACTCTTCTTTGATGCTTTGAGGGTCAAAATTTTGAATACGAGCATTTTTGCAGAATTTGAATTAGAAATCTGTTTTTCGGTTACAATTGGTGAGGTTGAGATGAATTGTTTAGTCTTTGAGCATGTGCCGCTACATCATGTAGGATAGAGTCTTAGTAGCCAAGCTGGATCTGCCTGAGCCTACAGGTCCATGGATAATGAGCACCCTGTTGCTAAGCTAAATTAGTTCAGTTATCAGCTTTACGATTTAGTTGTTTCTCCCGAATATCCTTTACAAGTGGTAGTTTTATTTCAGAAGACTAGCGTCAGTAAAGTCGGTAATCTCAGCCATGTAGTCGAAGTCTTGCTATTTTATTGGATCAAAAGCTCGAACTACCTTGGTATCAACATTTTTAAGCAACTTGAATCTTCGTCTGGATTAGTAAATATTTACCGCTAATGAGTCACTTATGTACCCTTACAACAGCATAGTAGTAAATTTTAATCGTTTATTTAGTATTTGTATAGCCTGCGTACTACTCCTTCCTCCACTTTCCTAAACTATTTATTTATCCTGAACAGAGCCTCCAATACCCACATACAGTTGCTCTTATGCCAGCCAATAGGCTTATCTGGACATTTGCAAGGTGCAACGTGGTACAACTCATGAACCTTTGTCAATACACTCTTACTCTCTTAAATCCTATGTCACTCTATAGGCTTTTCTGCTGACAATCTGGCTAGTGGTCATGATAGCAGCAGCAGACTGGAAGGATGAATGATCTTGCCAACTTCTCCGACTCGACTGATGTTGCAGCCTATGTGAAAGCTTAAGATATCTCGTTGGCTCTGAGCAGAGATGAAATAAAAACTTAGAGGAAGTATTGGCTTGGAGGATCTGTGCAAATGTTTTAAGTCTGTATGCATACTACATAAGGAACTCCTTTCTCTACTAATTGTTTGCCTATTTCCTATCCGGCTCTATTGCATAGCACAACCACTTTTAGAGTCTATTGGTCAATTCCCACATAGAACAAGTCGTATAAGTCTTAAACAAACAGCCTTTACTCACCTCCTTGCATGACATCACTCTATACGCTTAAGTAGGGTTCTATTTGACCATCAACTTCAGCAAACCCTCCTCCACAGTACATGACCACAACTCCAGGCTCATAACTGAGTTATATCTAAAGTTTGGAACGTTTTCCAATGCATCCTTTAATGTTTAAAACAGGTTGGGTTGATTTCTGAATGTAGAGCAGAGTGTACCTCACAAATTTTTTTGACTCGAGTGACTTATATTCCGAATTTAGACGTCTCAACGAGGATGGGTCTATCGTTATTCCCTTCGGCAATAATAAGAGGTTAGCTGAAGACTAGGAGAAGGTCAAGTACCGAATCGGAGAATATGTTAGAGATAGTCTTCGTCAGGGTTTATTTGATTTGGTTGACATTATTCAAGAATACCTTAGAAGCTTCCAGCGGCTATTCCTCCTTTCTGAGCATCTTCAGCATGTTCTCTACTTACTAAAGTTTCGACTGAATAGAGTCCAATCTGGAGTTAACACAGAGGAGCTGAGGTTAGAGGAGGATAATGAGGTGTCCACCGTAAAGGCTGTAAATAGTATCGTAGGAGAGTTAGAAA
>JAOXNN020220527.1:0-15165 GCA_028571205.2 Hydropsyche betteni
TCTTCGACAGGCTCAGCCTGCCTGAATCTGAATCGTGACCCTTATGGTTTTATGATTTCATTTCAAAATCGCTTAATTTGAGTACATCTTGTTGATTGACTTTGAGCCACTCCCAATTGCCCAACGGGTGTATTCCTAGCAAGACTTGATAGCTGCCGGATGTTAAATCAGCTGGTAATTGCAATTTATGAGTGGAAGTCAATGTCTCTCCTTTGTGCCACCAATCGGTTGTGCGCAATCCGGCAGAAGGAACACTCTCTCGGCTGGCGACTGTTGTGCCATTTCCATCGACTTTCAGTAAAAACCAATAATTTTCGCTTATATCGGTCAGTGCTTGCCAATGAATGGTGACTGCAATTGTCTCCCCTGCCGCCGGTTGTGTGGGCGTAACCGTATAGGCGAGGATACGAATCTGTTGCCCAAAATCACTGATAGAGCTAGATAGCGGAGCAATTTCAGCCATTGTTATTTTGGGTTGATAAAGCGTCATAGCAAAGAACAAGACACTCGCACTGATCCCGGCACTCATCAATGCCATGACACTGGCAAAAAGCCAATGCAAGCTGGGTTTCTTCAACCAATTTGCCAACCCTACCCCGATCAAGGTGGCAAAAATGGGCAGTGCTGAAAAGACTTGACGTGCCTGATCTGCACCTAACAAAACAGTGTAGAGCCGTAGGTGAGAAACCAATAGCAAAATGGCAAAGGTGAGGGCAATCCACAAAGCAGGTTGATGAATCAACGCAACATTGGCGGTTGACGTGTCATTGCGCTGTGTGTGTATATTTCGTACCCACCCTAATAGTGCTATCACTACCAAGATTGAAAAGAGTAGATAAAACATGTGCGAAATTTCAATGTGCCCCGCCCCGCCTAATTTTCCCCATAGAGACTCAAACATATGCTCGCCGTAGACTTGCCAATCTTGCCAAGTGGTTGCCTCCAGTCGTGGTGTCGAGTTCATCAAACGTGCCCAACCGAAGGGGTCTTGATAGACCAGCGTGTTGTAGAGCAGCCATGGCGAATAGACAAGCAAGGCAGTGCCATAGATAGCAGCATAGATGACAGGCAAGTTTTTCAGCCGAGACCAAAATGGAATGGGTTGACTGGATTTAGTTGTGCCTAGCAAAAACAGGATCGCCAGCGCAATGGTCAGCCATAAGACCCAAGCCGAAAACTTTGCCAGCAAACTCAACCCCAACAACAGACCTAAGAATAGCTGTTTCGTGACAGGGTGTTTCGGTGCAGGGTAATTCGTCAAAGCCTGTACGCCCCATGTACGCAAAAAGTAGAGCAGCGTTGCCACAGTCAACAGCACAACTAAATTGTCATTGTTGACTGTGCTGGTTAGAAAATTGAAGGAAGGCAAAAAGGCCATCCACGCGACTGCCAGCCGTGCGGCGGTTGGTTGATTGGGGAAAAGCGTATGTGTCAGTTGCCAAGTGCAGATCAACGTCAACGCGCCCATCGCCACTGAGAAGGTGCGTATCAGATGCCAAGCGAGGCTATCTTGTTGATTGGCTTGTTGATTGGCTTGTTGATAGAGCAACCCTTCGGCACGTGTGTGCAACAACAGGTTGGGTGTCAGAGGGTTATTCAGTTCCCAATCTGGGTTGGCAATGTAGGCAAAGCCTTGTTGTGGAATCCATGCACTCAGCAAGGCACTCAGAACATAATAAAGTGGAGCTTGATGGGATTGTCCCGACGCGGCACCTTCTTTATTCGGAAATTTCTGTTGAAGGGTGAGTGTCTGAATATAGGCAAAATGCGAAACTTCGTCAGGGGCTTCGCCCAGTGGAATGATCAAACTGTAGCCAAGCGTGAGTATCACATAGAGGATCAAAATAAAAGTGAGAAAGTAGTCTTTTCGCATAAACAGCATTGTCCTACCTTTTCATCGATTTTACAAATGATTCAAAGAGGCGTGTCATTTCGTACGAAGGTGGCCCCAGTTCAAATTGTTCCAGTGCTTTGCAATAAAGACGATATTGACGCTGTAGCGCGTCGGAACGACCGGCAGCAGCAAGGGTACGTATCTTTTCTTCATGACCTTTTTCAGCGGTGGGGTCGAGTTGCAACAATTTGTCACAAGTTGCCAAAGCATCGCCCCAGTTGGCATTGAGTCGCTGGATGGTGGCAATGCCGAGCAGGGCTTTGGCGTACATCTCGCGAAACCAAAAGCGGCGACTCCAACACCAATCCTGTTCACGGTTGGCCGCATATTTATCGGGGATGTCGGCAAAGAGATCGCTGGTGTAGAGCCGTTCAGCCGATTGATAACAGAGCAGGGCTTGTTGGAAATCATTGTTATTGTAATGGATGCCACCGCGATAACAGAGTTCTTGAAACATCGGCAGGTCAATCCACGTATCCGGCGGCACAGCCAGAAAATAACGATGATTTTGCTGCAAAACAAAGGGAGATTCTCGTCCGGCTGGTTGTTGCAGGCTAAGGGTGTGACGCAGACAGCTCACCGTGTGATAAAGACGGTTAAGACTCTGTGACATCTCTTTGGCCGTTGGCCAAAGGAGATCGGCTAGTTCTTCGAGTGCAGCACCTTGTTCGCCACGCATCAACAAATAGGCAAAAAGCGTCTTGATTTTGCTGGTTGCTCCCTTGCCTGTATTCCAATCGACCAACGTGCCATCTTGGCGATAGACATGTAGCGCGCCAAAGCAGCGAATCTTCCAACGTCCTTGATCAGAATCGATGGCAATGATCGGCGTAACGGTCTCTAGGTTGTAGGTTGGGCGTATTTGCAGATTGCGTAGTGTGGTTGTTTCGATGGCTGGATTATCACTGTTCTGATTGATGTTACGCTGTGGTGTGCTTTTTTCTGCCGAAAGTTGTGCCAGCCAATATTCAAATTGGGCGCGTGGATTGGGTTTGGCAAACAGTGCCGACGGCAAAAAATAGGGGTTGGCCGCTGTGTGCTGGTTGACTTGAATGGTTGTATGAGCATGGAGACCAATCAATAACTGGCTGTCGAGCATCACCATTTGGTCATACAGGCAAACCACGCTGAGTGGATAGCGTGACAACAAACTATCGATGGCAGCTTCAAATTCGTGTAAATAGACCGCGCCAGAGGGTGTACGAATCGCCCAAGTCATCTCGATCAAAAGCAGGACGTGTGTTGCATCTGCTTGTAGCGCTTGTTTGATAAACGCTTCAAGCGCGTTGACAATCGGCGTAATGCGCACAGGCGAGGCGCGTAAGAGATAACGAGCAGAATCGACAAGATTGGCTGCGGTAAACACAATCTGTTCATCGCGCAACCCTTGTGCAACCACTGGAATGGGATGTTCGTCGGCAATGTAGAGCCAATAGCCATTTTCAGCTATCGATGCGCCCGTGAACGCGCGTAGTAGTGTGGCACATTCATGCCAGAGTTGAGGCGGGGTGTTATAGAAGAGAGCGCTGTGTTGGTGGGGCATTTTATATTGCGGTTGGGTTAGAATGGGCTGATTGCTAGGACGCAAGGGTGCAAGGTATCCCTGCATCCTGCGCCCTTGCAACTTTCTCCATTATAGCACAACATCGCCACCCGCTAGGCAAGAACGATCAGCCTGACATAGTTACCGCTAAAAAAGGCGCATGTGATAAAATAGAGTTCTGCGAAAATTACGCTGGAAAAAGGAGAGGTTTATGACAGCAACGGTCATCGAACAACCTAATACGTCAGTCGTTCAATCATCCCCCCAATTATCTACCGAATCGCCTCTTGAAAAGGGGTATGGCACGATCAATAGACTCCCACAGCCCTCCTCTTTATACTGGAATGGGCATAAGAGCAATGGCAATGGCAAACACTCAGAGAATGAGGTTGAACATACCCCAAGCAACGGCGCGGGCAGAAAGCCCAAGCGCGCTGCAAATTTTTTGCCGACCTATCCGCTTGAAGTCGGCTGGCGCGAGGTCTATGATGAGGCAACCCAACGTTGGACACAACAGCCATTACGCCTGATGGATATTCTCTTTCCACATGACAGCGATAAGGAAACGATTCATATGACACAAGGCCCCATCCACTTCCAAGAAAGCAGTTACATCGTTGAAAAAACACGTCCATTTTTGAAAGAACAAGGTTGGTTGATTTTGTGCGATGTGTTGTGTTATTGGGATGACCTGTCTATACACCCGATTTCTCCCGATTTTGCGGCGTTTTATGGGGTCGAATCACTCGATGAACAGAAACGTTCCTATCATGTTGGAGTCGATGGACCGCCACCTTCCTTTGTGATTGAGATTACCTCTCATTCAACCCGTCATGTCGATTTAGAGAGCAAGCCTTCGATCTATGCAGCACATGGTGTGGCTGAATTTTTGATTATCGACACGCAAACGCCGCCTGATCAGCCGTGGCGTTTGATCGGTTATCAATTGGCTGAAAACCCTGTTTATGATCCAATTGAACCCGATGCAGAAGGTGGGATTTGTTTTGAGCAGATCGGTTTACGCTTTGTGGCGGTTGGGCGTACAGAAATCGAAATATACGATCTCTTCACTGGCGAAAAGTTATTAACATCCGAGGCACAGAAACAGCGGGCAGAGGCAGAAGCGGCTCGTGCGGAGGCAGAAGCCGCCCGTGCGGAAGCAGAAGCCGCCCGTGCGGAAGCTGCGGATGTACGTGCTGCGCTAGCAGAAGCAAAGCTGAATGAAGAAATCGCACAAAGAAAAGTATTTGAAGCACAAATACGAGAATTGCAAGCCGCACTAAACAATGCCAAGTTGAGTGGGTAAGGAGGTAACTGTTAATGCCTAGAGGTGGCGGATGTGTGTCTCGACTGTTGGCAGTTCCATAACCAATTCACGGGCGATCTCTTTGTTGCGTTTGCCGGTGGCGATCAGGGACAAGACTTCCAGTTCGCGGCAGGTCAGGGTGTGGGATAGGGTGCGCATAGGGTTCTTTATACTCCATAATATGTTTACCGCTTCGTGAGTTATAGCGGATCACGATTCATAGATTGTCTGTGCTGGAAGGGGTGGTAGTGTAGGATATTTGAAAAAGCCTACAAAGTTGAGTTTGAGTTACGATTCCAGTACAACTGGCGAAAATTTTCACACTTTTTTTTGAAATGGTACTCTATGCTTGATAGAGGAGAGGGTGAAATAGGTTTTTTCACCCTCTTCTCAAATCTTATCCTTCAGGCTAAATCCAGCATATAAAGTGAGTGATTACCGAATAGCCCCAAACCACCGTACTGCCATTTCGTCGGCTGTATCAGACTTAGGGTGTGTACCATCGACTAAATTTACGCCACTAAATCCGCTATATTGATCTACAATCTTAATAGGAGAGTTAGGTTGACTGAGACTCGAAAGGTTAGCTATTACTTGATTATTCAACTCTGCTGAATAATCTTGAGGTGCCCATCTCACACAGCCCGGACAAGGAAGAATTTTAGCAACAAAGATTTTTACATTTGGGTTTAGGGAACGCACTTTGTCAATAATTTTCCTAATACTTTCATCTACTGACTGTTTTGCCTTGGTAAAATCTTTTTCATGAGAATTAAATTTAAAGCCAATATCATTTGTTCCTAAATGGATAAGAACAATGTCTGGCACAGCAAGGTTTGCGTCTGGCCCAAACTTAGAAGCAACTTCTGCGGCTGTTGAGCCTGAATGACCCTCATGACAAATAGAACTATCAAGAAGTTGATAGTTAGGAGCAGCAAGAATATGACCATAAGTACCTACTTTTTGTCCAATAAACTGAACATTAGCACCTGAATTTATCAATAATTCTTTGAGTTGTATAAGGTATGATCTGTTATAGCCTGAAAAATATTGAGCATCAGTACCTGGATCTGTAATCGAATCCCCAATCGCCATGATACGAGTAGGAGTCCTAACTACTCGCTCACAGCTCGAGAATCTATCTACAAAAGCGACACCATAACAAGTGTCATATCCCCATCCTCCATCCAAGGTATCAATCCCACTGCCGCCATCTAACATATCGCCCCCCCATCCACCATTTAGTATATCATTCCCACCGTTTCCATATATGGAGTCGCCGAATATTGTGCCATTGAGCGTCTCTGACGCATCGGTGCCCCTGATCAATTTATTTACTTGCTCCACACTTGCCCCTGTCACCTCAGCAGATTCAGTTGCAGAAAGCAAAGTGATGCTCTGGCTGAGTTGTAGCAACTCTTCACAACCCTCCATCTTGACCTCGGCGGAAATTGGATAGTAGCCGTCGTTGTGCATTGGGACATCAACAGATACATTATTGTCACTACTTGCTTGGCTGGCACGTAATTCACCTGATGCTGTTGTCCAACGCACGCTGACAGGCAAGGCTGCGCTACTGACTGTGTTTTGGCTTTCCTCACCGCTTTCAACAACGATTTGGGCTGTGAAATGATCGCCACCTGTGTACAGTGTCGAAATGCTAACAGTATTGTTGCCACAAATAGCCGACTCAACGCCTGCTTGAGCAGGTATAGACTTTGCCATCATTGGCAAAAAGACAGTATTTATTGCACTATCTTGTGCAGATACAGGTAAAACAGTGCCAATAGTTAACAGGCTGCCTACCATGAGCGTATTGACCAAATTTTTAAAGTTGCGGAAAAACATAAAACTCTCCTTGAGTACTGTTTTGTAATTTACTACAGTAAAATTTTACAATTCGTAGACGATAAGGTTTAGCATTATTATATTACCCTATCCTCGTGTTACACTTCCCCCACGATAAACGCGCAAACGTGGTACGGCATCCTCATGTGAGTTGCCAATTTATGTTTACTGGACTCCCCACCAGTGAATTGCAGGTCCAGCCCACGTATGTGCTAAATATATTCCTTCTGTACCACCTTTTCCTACGACTAAAGCTGTTACCCATAGGTAATCAATTATGAATAACCCATAAACAATAGGAGCAAACGTATTATCCCATGATATAAGACGCTCTGCATTACACACGTCAATAAGATATTTTAACCCCCACCATTTTCGAACAACACCGTTATCTCCTCCCCCACATAAAATAGCTGCTGCCTGTACTTTGCTGTTATCACTAAAAGTAACAAGTTCGACATCTCCTAATTTTAATTGACCTGAGCGAATCATTTCGTTAGTCTTTTCAAGTGATTTAAAGAGATCGGCATTAATTTGATTTGTCAGATCAAGCGATGCTGCACCTACTCTATTCAAGGCTAAAATTCCTTCTGATGTGACAACGATATACTGTTCCATCTCACGAATAGCATCTTCATACATCTTTGATTTTTGATATTCATCTTCATAGCCTTCAGGAATTTGTTGCCCTAAATCCGAATTAGCACCTAAAGACTGGATAATAACTGGCATAAATACACGATTGGAGTAAGTCGATATATCATCGTTTACAACTTCACTTGAAGCCGCAGAAATAGGCAGAATGGATGTTAAGGTTAAACAAAAAAGCAGGAAAAGTGTTGTCAGGTGTTTAAAATTTGGAAAAAACATAAAACTCTCCTTGGAACAATAGATATAAAACTTGATCATTCGCAAACGATAAGGACAGTTTTTTTCATCCCTCCTCATCGTGCTATACTACTCCCACGATAGCGCGCAAACGCCTGTGACCAATGGCTCACACCATCGCCAGCCGTCTATGCGTTATCACCGACTGGAGGTTTGCCGTGCTTCCCGTGCCAACGTGGTACGGCATCCTCTGCCTTGTTTTGGAAACTCGTTGTTACTTCAGGTCTCGCCACTCATTGATTTGCCCTCCTTTTGGTTATTTGTACATCCGATATTCGCTACTATTATTTGCTTCCATCCTGGAAGCGGGGGATGCCCCAGGATTGTTCATACTATCAGTGCGGTTTGTAACCCAGCCAGAAGTCACCCGCATCAAGCTAACTTCTAACAACCGATTTTGAAGCGTTTGACCAACCGTAGGGCGTTTTGCGAACGCCCATTTTGACGATTAAAGGCATTCGCAAAACGCTCCTACGATTCAACCTTCCGCTATGTCACGCTGGAAGCGTCTGTTGTTCAATGCTCAAAAGCAGACGCTTCCAGCGTGACAGTGAATCAATTCACCGTCTGCTACGGAAAACCTGTTCAAACAGGTTGCGGTCTCCCATGCAGCTCGTCGAGACCAGTGCGTTTGTTTGCCTGTCAGGTGCGCAGCACCAACGCACTTCCCGTATCAGACATCGTGTTTAGGGTCGTTAAAAATTTATTTCGGCAATCGTAGGTGCAGCTCGTAGCTGCATAATCGCCTCAATACTTGAACTTACCCGTCTATGGCACAACCAACGTTGCAGGTTCTGTCATACGCACCCAATACCCTACCCCTGCTTTCATTTCTGTTAGATCGTTGAGAAAGGGCTGTGCGGCGGCGGGATCATACTTCTTCCACGGATCCGTTGCATCGCTGGCATCATAGGCATAGACCAAGTTGTACTTGCCAGCCATACCAGCCAATGCTGTTGCGATGGGCACAGGGGCATTGGCTGGATAGGTAATCAAGTTCCAACCGACACAAAGTGAAATATTGGTTGACACAGGATCACCACCCGTCACGTTCAACGTCACCGGGCTGACTGCCCGTACCCACAGCCCTTGCCCGGCAGCAATACTGCTCAGATCATTGAGAAAAGGTTGTGCGGCGGCAGGGTCATATTTTTTCCAAGGGTCGGCGACATCGCAACCGTTGTAGGCATAGATCAGATTATAATTGCCAGTGATGTTGGCAAAGATGGCAGCCGGTGTCGTGTTGGACGGGATGACGGGGATAGAAAGCAGATTCCAGCCGGTTGCGACTGGAATTTGCGCTGTGATGTTCGTATCACAAGCCAACCGCAAATCGAGATCGGTGACGGGTGGCGGAATGGTCATCGTGCGGCTTTGCACATAAGCTTGGTTTGCATTATCGGGCGAAACACAGCCGGGTGCCATTGCACGTACATAGTAGTAACCGGCGATTACATCCCAACCAAAGTAACCCTGTGCATTGGTTTGATCGGGATTCTTACGATTTTTAGGCTCCATGATGACACTACCGTCTGGTACAATGACAAATGTACCCGTCAAACTATCTGAACGATAGAGCGTAACGGTTGCGCCAGCAATCGGTGTGCCATCTACCTTGCGCACAAAGCCGCTGGGGTCGATGTAGATGTTAAAGTCGATGGGTGTGACTCCACCACCTGGACAGGTGATGCGGATGGCGACGCTGGCGTTGCCAAGATGAGGGTAAAGGGCTGTGATGACTGCTGTATAGCTGCCGGCGGGTGATTCGCTCAATGTACCATTTCTTACCATCGTGCCATTGAGCGTTACTTCATAGCTTGCGCTTCCGCCTGCACAGCCTTGTGTGCGCAAGGTGAGCTGCTCATTCCAATAGACCACTGGCAGGCCATTCGAGCTAACCGTGCGTGTGGTGATGCTGGTGCCAGCCGGTGGCGGGACGGGGGCAGAAAGCGTGATGATTTGGTTGGGCAAAACTTGCCCAGCCAACAAGGTGAGGGTTGGCAATGAACTGGAGAGTAGGTTGAGACCCGATGGTGGATAAGCCGTCAGTTTGTATTGTCCAGCCACTAGATTAGGAAAGGTAAAGCTTCCATCGGCGGCGGTATGTAGGGATTGGCAGTTTGTATCCGCTAAACAAGCTTGTACATAGGCATTGGCAACCGGCGCATTGGCGTTGGAAACGACTGTGCCGTTGATTGTGCCGGTTGTGTTACAGGCTAAACGTAAGTCTAGATCGGTAACAGGTGGCGGAATGATCATCGTGCGGCTTTGCACATATGGCTGATTTGGGTTATCAGGCGAAACACAGCCGGGTGACATTGCACGTACATAGTAGTAACCGGTGATCACATGCCAACCAAAATGTCCAGATGCATCGGTTTGGTCGGGGTTTTTGCGGGTTTCCGGTGCCATAATCTCGCTGCCATCGGGCACTTGGACAAATGTTCCGTTCAATGTATCTGAGCGGTAGAGTATGACGGTTGCGCCAGCAATCGGTGTGCCATCAACACGCTTGACAACACTGCCGGTTGTACAAATCAAGCCGGAACGACCTTTGTTTGGAATGGCATTTAGCCAAGCTTGAAAATTGACATCGTTTGGTTCACAAAGATTGGTATCATTGAAGTAAAAATGTTGTAATAGTGTAAGCTTGGTAAGAATACTCGGCAATGAGCTACTTAGTTGATTCGTGTTCAAGCCGAGTATCTCTAATTTGGTGAGATTTCCGATCTGCTCTGGAATCGATCCATTTAGTTGATTATTGTTCAAAGCAAGAATGCGCAAATTTATTAAGTTTCCCAGTTGATTTGGGATGACTCCGCTTAGTTGGTTAGTTTGTAAATTGAGGACTTGCAAGGCAGTCAGATTGCCTAATGTGCTTGGAATTGCCCCACTCAGTTGGTTACTAGTCAGGTTGAGGTATTGCAAGGCAGTCAAGTTACCCAAGGTACTTGGAATTACTCCACTAAGTTGGGTATAAGCGAGGTAGAGAGTTTGCAAAGCAATCAAGTTGCCCAGCTCATGTGGAATTACACCACTTAATTGGCTGTTGGACAGGGTAAGGTATTGTAAGGATGTCAGATTACCAAGTTGGCTTGGAATCGAACCAACGAGTTGGTTCCGTTCCAATCTCAACTGTTGAACATGCCCACCACCACAAGTAACACCAAACCATGTACAGGGTGTATTGGTCACCAACCAGTTTGTACGCGATATCCAGCCTGTGCCATTCGTGCTGTCGTAGAGCGCGGTTAATGCCTCACACTCCGTCTGTGGAATCCCACTCACATTAGCGCAGGAGAAACCATCGTCATCCACAATCGTACCAATGCCTTGTCCATCACCAATCGTGGCGTTGAGCGCATTGCTGAGATTGACTGTAAAGGTTTCCGTGACCTCAGCCACAGCATCATTGAGGAGCGGCACGATAACTTGCTTCGTTGTTTCGCCCGGCGCAAAGATGATCTGTGTGTCGAGGATGGCTGTGTAGTCACTGTTTGCTGTAGCAGTGCCATCGCTGGTTGCATAGCCAACCGAAATTGTATTGGGGCTAGATGGTGACAGGCTGACTGAGAGATTGGCAACGCTCGCGTTCTCATTGACGGTAACATCATTGATAGTGATCGTTGGAAAGATCACACTCAGGTTGACACTAGCTATCTGACCCCAACTGAATATTGTAGTCTGGCTTGATGGGAGAGTATTAACAGTAAAACGAACCGTTTGACCTGCATAACAGCCGTCCTTGATATTAACCACATATTGATTTGGAAGCATAGTGGTTGTCGTAGTCGCCCCTACTTGACGATTGTGACAAAACGCCGCAACCATCGTCCCCGCTGGTGTAGCCTGGCCATTAATTGTCACCGTCCCATGTGCGTCAAATGAAATAGGGGATAATAATTCACCATTTAACAGGGTTGCTACAGCCAGACCATCGCCAATGGTCGCATTGGTTGGATTGCTAAGGTTGATCGTGAAGGTCTCATCACCTTCTACTACCTTGTCATAGACCATCGGAATCTTGATAGAGGTCGATATCATGCCAGCGGCGAACACAAGCGTACCACTACGCGCTGCATAATCACTCTCAGCCAAAGCCGAACCATCACTCGTCGCAAAATTCACCGTCACATTTTGGTTGCTAACTACTGATAGACTGACGATAAAGGTAGCAATCAATGCACTTTCGCTGACTGTGACATCATTGATAAACAATTCGACCGTCGCTGGCAATTGCGCAGCCGCAAATTTTTGCACACGATGATTGCCACGATCCACTACATAGAGATTGCTAGATGCATCAACAGCAACCCCGCGTGGATCATTAAACTGCCCATATTTTTCGCCAAAGCTACCCCATTGCCATAGCGGATTGTATGCTTGATCAAACTTTTGAATGCGATGATTGCCGCTGTCGCTGACATAGATATAGCCCTTTGCATCGATTGCTATCCACGTCGGTTGGTTAAATTCTCCTAATGCACTTCCTTCTTTGCCCCATTTACCTGAAAACTGCCTTTCACTATCGAAGACTTGGATACGGTGGTTGAGCCTATCAGCCACATACAACTTTCCCGCTTGATCAACTGCTAAACCATTTGGGAAGTTAAATTGTCGATCCTTGCTGCCCTGATCACCCCACTTTGTCAGAAAGTTGTGATTGGCATCAAATTTTTGGATACGATGATTCCACTGGCTTGATACATAGAGTGTGCCGTTGCCACCCACCGCCACACCGCTCGGCCATTTAAACTGGTTGTCTGCATCGCCAAAACTGCCGAATGAGAAGAGATATTGACCATTTAGATCAAATTTTTGGATGCGATGGTTATTGTTATCTGCAATGTAAATCGCATTGTTGCTATCTATCGCCATGCCTTCCAAAGATGAAAACTGTCCGTTGCCTGTCCCATAGCTGCCCCATTGTTTTAGAAAGATGCCATCGCTGCTAAAACTTTGCACACGATGATTGCCAGCATCGGAAACATAGAGGTTTGCTTGGCGATCGAGGACAATGGCTGCTGGGTAGACGAATTCGCCTGCGTCTGTGCTTGCAGAACGTCCGACTGCGAAGACAAAGCTGTAGGCGGCAGAAAATTTCAGTATACGGCTATTGTTTTCATCGGCGACGTAAAGATTGCCAGTGGCATCGACCGCAATATCGGTTGGATGATTGAACTGACCCTCGCTGGCTGGTGGCGTAAACTTTGCCTGAAAGACCCCATTGCTATCAAATTTTTGAATCCGATTGTTGCCTTTGTCAGCCACATAGAGACTGCCATCTGGCCCAATCGCAATACCGCTTGGGTTTTGAAATGCACCATCATTCGTGCCTTGTGAACCCCATTGCATTTGGAATGTCCCATTGAGATCAAATTTTTGAATCCGCTGATTATAGGTATCCGCCACATAGATAAAGTTGTTGGCTATCGCAATGCCACTTGGCGATGAGAACTCCCCCGAACCCCATATCTGTAGATTGCCATTGCCATCCAATTTCTGCACACGGTGATTGCCGGTGTCAGTGATATAAAGATTCCCTGCGTTGTCGAGTACAATGTCAGTTGGTGCGTTGAATTGTTTATCGCCACTACCAAAACCACCCCAATGTGCCACAGGGCTGCCATTGCTGTTAAATTTTTGAATCCGATGGTTGTAGGTGTCAATAACATATACGTTGCCGTTTGCGTCTATGGTTACGCCTTTGGGTTGCTTGAGTTGGCCCGGCGCAGAGCCATAGCTACCGAATGTTTGCAAAAATTTTCCATTTGCGTCAAATTTTTGAATCCGGTTGTTATAGAAGTCAGCAACGTAAAAATTGCCAGCCTGATCGATGGCTACGGATGCTGGAGCATTGAGCCTTTGATCGTTCAGCTTGTTACCAATCGTCTGAAAAAGACTGGGCAGACACGGCTGTGACCCTGTTAATTGCCCAATTTCGTCTTGCCAGAAAGTGGCAAAGAGATCGGCCCATGTGACAGTGCCTTCGCTGATGGCACGATAGGGATGCGGGTTGGTTGTGCTTGCTGTGCGTGTATACCAACGCGCGCCCCAATAGAGATAAGTCTGTTGCGTGGCGGCATCCTTTTGCCCAAGCCAGTCGCCATAGATCGCCAGCCCAGCATAACGATCAAAATTCCAGTTTTGTCCGCTTTGAATTGGAGCAAAATATGGATAGCCTGATTTGTGTTCTTTGGCTACAATGGTAGGGGGCACGGTTGCTTGCAGTGCGATCGCTGCATCATGGACTGCACCGGCTGGGAATTTCGTCGCCAGTTGTTGCGCCAATGCTTGGATATCGACTAATGCATCCTTCTCATTCAGTGCATAGTCCACTTCGCAAAAAGTTGTATCATAGTGGGCAGCCTCTTGATAGGCACTACGCATGGCTGCTTTGGTGTTGTTTCGCTCATTGCCTTGTAAGAGTGTGGTCAAGGCACTGGCGAGTTGCTCCAAAGCCATTTTAACCGCCGCTAGTTTGTCATTTGCTACTGCTACAATGACATGAGGATGCCCTGAATCTGGTAATTGTGTATTGTAAGTATTTGCAAGCAACCCTGCTGTAATATATATTGGTTGCTGTGGAGTAATTTGAAGACTACCGATGATTGCCCGTAAATCAAATGAAGTGAGATAGCTATAATTAGGCGATGCTACCGTCGTTTGCGCATAGGGGCTGACTTCATAAAGTTCCTCAAGCGTTGCAGCAAAACAATGTAACAAATCGAGCAGGTCAACCCATGCTGTGGCTTGCCCATTGGCTGCGATGTGTAAAGCTTGTGCCAATTCATAGGGAGTAAAAAGCGCGCCATGCACACTGCTTGTATCGGTACGCGTGAAGGAGAAAAGTGAAGTCGATGTATCACCTGCTGGAATGGTATCATCGCTAAAATGCGGGGTGCGTTTGATGTTGTGTGGCAGGGGTGGCAGGTTGTTGGCGATTAACAGATCAGGCTGTGCAACCAATGTTGTGGATTGTGCCAGCTCATTAGCTGGCACCAATGGCAAGCCATGTCCGGCGATACTCAACAGGGTTAGCTCGCTGGCATCGTTTTGAATCGAGTATGAACTCTGCCGCACCCATTTCAAAAAGCCACCCAACGTGCTGCCATTTGCCATGTTGTATTCGCGTAGGCTTGGCTCGATTACGCCTTGTTGGTTGGGCAAGCCACTGATTACAGTAGCCACACCATTTTGGAACACCTCGATCTGAGTGTTATTTATTCCTTTGCGATCACTCAAGAGAACGACAGTCAAAGCCGGTGTCGCTGAAGCCGAGTTGAGGGTCATACTGATAATCGCTTGACGTTGCTCCTCATAATACTGTGTTAGATCGTTATCAAAAGCCAAGATACGAATTGCCAAAACATGCGTGGTGGCAGTGGCTTGTGCCAACGCCGGTGATGCGTTGGCCAGCCAGAGGGGAAACGCGCCCAGTATCAACCATAGTATCAACCAGCCAAACGATAGACTGATGCGCCTGAGCAAATTTTTTGCTTGTCGCAGAATGGATGGGGACGAGGCGAAATAGGATGGTCTCATAGATTAGAATTTGTTCCCTTTGTAATAACAATTTAATAAATATTTCTATAATTCCTACAATAAGGGGTTTCTAACCAGAGTATAACAAATCTCTATGCCTTCTTTCAATCAAATTGACTCTAAAAAATTATGCTCTCTACA
>JAOXNN020220534.1:0-15164 GCA_028571205.2 Hydropsyche betteni
CCACCCCCCCCCCCCCCCCCCCCCCCCCCCCCCCCCCCCCCCCCCCCCCCCCCCCCCCCCCCCGACCGCGAAAATTCGCCAATACCATTCGATTATCCGAGTATTTTGGCAATTTCATATTCGATATCCGAATAATTGATTTTACGAATATTTGGGATCCTTACAATTAGATATGTTGTACAATAAATCCCCCTATAACGTCGTCCCCCACTATATCACTCAAATGCATTCACTTTTTTTTCAAATTCATTTGAAACAAGCAGTTAATACGTAAAAATGTAAAAAAAAAACTGAAAAACCGTAACCCCCTATCACGTGGAATCTATCTCGACGTTATAGGGGGGCCTTACTGTAAAGCTGATCTTTTCATCCTTGTATGAAAACTGGTTGAATCGATTGATAGAGCCTGAAATATTAAGGAGAGGCTTAAATGGTAAAGGTTTAGTTTCTAAAAAATGTTACCACAGATAGAGAGGAATCGACTATTACATTTTTCACACTTCAAATTTAACTACAGGAAAATATTATTGAGACCGTTGTCGTCGTAGTAATCAATGAAATTTATTGCTATGAATTCTTGAATTTGAAGTTTAAAAATTGTATAGGCGACATAGAAACACGGGAACTTTTGAAAGGTTCAGTTAAAATATAAAGTACCCAATAAAAAAAAAATTAAATTCAAACCATTCAATCTTGTCATTTGTGAGACAAAAATCCAAATTGATAATTTTGAATAACTACAACCTGTAAATAAAATTTTATTCAACGTGTGAATTTTGATAATCTGCCATTGAGGTTTCTTATTATGAATTTTATCATGCGTTTTTTGTTTCAATTCATACAGTGTCATACGAACTTAATAAAAAATACCAAATGGGCAAATCCGATAAGGTGACACAATTACCGAATAATTCTCGCATAGCTGCCAATGATTATTTTTCACGATGTCTTACTATCTCGTTGAAACTAGACTTCGCGAAGTTGAAAAAAATTGTTTAAATAATTTTCGATGAAATTGTGGCCCTTCAAAATATCGATCGAATATTTAATTATGATCAGCTCTCAATTTACAAAAAAGTATGATATGGGTAACTTCATGACATCACTTTATTATTCTAGTTGAGATATAATATAATATTACAATGAATGAGAAACCTCAACGGCAGACTGAAAGAACGTGCTGTCGAAGAGAATGCCATCTACGAAGCGTAATTTTCAAAAACTGTCAATATGAATTTCTTTTTCTCAAATAGAAAGATGTAATGGTCTGATTTTGGTCAGTATTTTTTTTTAATTCCCTATATTTTTACAGAATGTGTATCCATATTCGATGTCTATCTATATTAATGGGAGGCTTGAATAATAAAGGTTAGCTATGTGCATATCACAGACAAGAATCAGCTATCATTATAATATATAAAATACATATAATTTTTATAAGAAATGAAGTCATGTAATATAATATATGCATATTCTGAAGCTTTAAATCCAAAACTTTAATAATATAAATATTATACTAAAGGAGGCTTAAAAAAAACATTTTCAGATGTTTTAAAATAAACTTTTATTTTTATTTTAGGGTATTGACATGAAATAATAAATCACATATTGCTTAATTAATGATAAATACAGGTTATTCTTAAGATAGTCGGAAAAAAATAATCAGTGAATAATTTATATAAATTTAATGTAAACTAACTCGAGACGTGATATTGGTTACTCAGAAACTCGTATAAAAATGATGAATAATTTTATCGTTACAATTTTAGGAAATTGTGAAAATCATAAGAATTTATTTGTGTTTATGTTTTTTGATAATATGTGTGCAAATAAAGTGAAATAATTTTTTTTTGTAATTGATATTAATCATTTTCGTGCCGAACGTATGAAATTAACATTTTAATACGAAAACGAGTATAATTTATTATATTTTCACATTTAGACGTTGGAAATATATTGAAAGATTGTGACTGATATTTAAAAGACTTTATCTTAAATCTAATTGTTTTCATCAAAATATTTTCATTGCATTTTTCAAACACTTGAAAAATTATTAAATATTCATAGGTTCAGCATCAAATCATACTTTAAAATATTTCCATATCGTCGGCGACATATTTCTTTGAAAAATAGTTTCAGTACTTTCATTCAGTTGAAAAGCGAACAGGAAACAGGCAAAACTTCGATTCGTTTTTTTTTTTCCAAGTTTATTTTTCCCCACTCAGACGGCAGATCAATTTTAACGAGACAATCATTCAGCTTTTCCCCGTACGATATCAACAATGCGAAATATTTACGCACATACATGACACAATCCTCACACGTGTCTGCATTTCTGCGGCGAAAACGAACCAGCGAAAAATCGGTTATTTTCGCAAGTGTTTCGAAACATGCGTTCAAAAATGCTGATGGCGAATTTTTAATGAGTATAACTTGTGCGCGAAAAATTGAGTGCTAATTTTTCAAATGTTTTTGTCATGATTCGTAATGGAATATTCATCAGTGGGTTTTGTATTTTCGCTGTTTTCCTTGTCCGTTCTTCATTCGTTACACGTGTTAATTTGCATAAAACGGCCTTTGTAACTGTAAATGTTAAAATGGAATCATATTAGTTTTTTACTATTGATTATAAAAACAAGAATATAAAATCGTTTCTTATATGTATTAAATATATATTTATATTATAAAAACATGTCTATACAGTAAGCCTCCTTATAACGGCATGATAGATTCCACGTTATAGGGGGTTAAGGTTTTTCAATTTTAATTTTTTTTTTGACATTTTTCCACGTTAACTGCTCTTTTCAATTGCGTTTGAAAAAAATATTAAAAAAAAAAATGAATTTGAATGCATTTGAACGATATAGGGGGATTTACTGTACTAGCATCACACGTGGACGATTATTACTAAATTGTGATAGCATAAACTCGTGTATTTATTAGAAAGTTTTTAGTAAATAATGTTCTCGAAAATACGTTGGTATTATATTATTGAAAAAAAAAACATTATTCGAACTATCGCGGAATAAGAAATTTCGCGAATTAAGACAAGTTTCCTCAATATAACCACGGACCTATTTTCAGATTAATTTATTAATTTATTATATATGTACCGTGTTCTCTCGGAAATAAGCCCTACCCCGAAAAAAAGACCTAGTGAAGAAATATCCGACAATATGGTACTTCTCATTGGTTATCACAATGATTTTGATACAGTGCTCTGTACATAAAATTAAGATTTTGTACAAATACATATTTTTTAATTTGATTTCTTTAACTATATGTAATTATATAATATTTGGATATTTTTCTTTGATTTCTGGTCTTGAGTTTTTTCATTAAAACTTTGTATTTAAAAAAAGCATTTGAACTTTTTATTTATGAGCAAACCATTATTGAATGAGATATCACATGTACCTACGAGGAGTACAAATTGTCGTATACACGAACTTTTTTTTCCCGAAAATAAGCCCTAGCACGATTTTCGGGTACAAAATCAATATAAGACTGGGTCTTATTTTCAGGGATATGTAAAAATCACCAACCGAAATCATCAAAGTCCAATTGAAGAATGGACTGCGTCGTATAATTCGAACCAAATCAACTCGCGCTTCTGTTGCGTAGTAAATTTAAAAAAAATTCTCACATTCGAATCTCCGAAGCCAAAACCGTATTGTTCCGCCAAAAAAACCCCGGCGACCATTTGAGAACCGCAAAAAGCGTCAACACTCGAAAGGCGAACGTAGAAGGGGCTATCGGCGGTAAAAAAGACCAATCGCGCGTTCAGTTTTCCGCAGGCATTCGCGCGGAACACTCGCGCCCAGCAGGCCTCCCGCGCTTTCGAACTTTCCCGCCGTTTTCCGCCCTGACGCCGAAGAGAGCGACCATGGCCGACAAAAACGGTGCGAACCCGACGGGCAAGAGCAGCGCTTCCATGGTGAGTTCGCCTGTTGCGATTCTGTTGTTCGTGTTCGATTTTTTTTTTTTTTGTATTTATTTACACGTGTGATAGGCGATTTTGACGTGCGCGAGCTTATTTTTTGCCCGTTCTGCATTTTTTGCGGCGATTTTTTCCGATCATGTTCGAATGTTGCAAAAAGTTTGTGTATACGTTGCGTCTCGTTTGCGAACAAAGTACAATACAATGAAATAATGCTCTGTTTATGTTTTTTTTTTAATCAAATTTTTAATTTTTTTTTTTATTCATTTTCTTTTTCATGCTCTTATAAGTCACAATGATTAATTTAGGCTGGTTTTTATTTAATTTTCTACTCTAACTGTTATCTATTATACAAAGCTAATGTTTTGTGAATCCTCTATATATATAATAGTGGATTTCTGTGAGTGTGTGTGTGTGTGTGTGTGTGTGTCTGTGTGTCTGTTCGATGACGCTCACGACTTCGGTTGCGCTCGCGACTGTGGTCTTTATGCGCATACAGAAAACATCTATAATATGTTGCTTATTACCTACTACCCCTTGCTTTGCCTATATGTCGCAAACAAGTAACAAATGAAATATTTTGATTTCATTAATTAAATATTGAATATTCAAACCGGGTACACATTTCGGGTTCACACAATCGGATTTTCACATTTTATCGTTTTCCGTTTCTTAAAAAATCCACAGCCGATGTTATTAACATCTGACCTATTTACTAGTTAGAAATAAAGGCAATGAAGGCATACTTGTTGCTTATTTCGCGGAATGGATCATATCGATAACATTGCGCAAAAAACGATTGCGCTCAAACCGTTTGAATTTTGAATTTGAATTTTTTTCTCCGTTTCCCGCCAAAAAGGAGCATGGCGGAAACTGGCCGAGACGCGACTGTGTCGCTGATCAGGACGAAGCGATTCGTAACCGCAAATTTACCAATTGTCCGATTCAATTCGATAATTCGTCCGGTCGGGTTTATTTATTTGCGTCGCGTTCGAAACGACACCTGAACGGACTGTGCGCTTCCCTCAAGGTCGGGTTTATGGCCGTTTCGAAATGGTTTTGGATCAGGATAGTTTTCGGTTGTTGTTGATCCGATGAAGGGTTTCCAAAGTATGATGACCGAAGGGATGAAGTGCTCGTTTGAAACGTTTTTGTTTGATCCTGAAATGTATTTTTGTCACAATTTGTATAAGTGGCCCATCGAGTACAATTTTTTTTTAAATATTTAAATTGGTAATCATAATATTTGAAATTTAACGTCCGTAATCATTGAGATTATTACAAATAGATCGCTTTTCAGAAGGACAATGTATTGTTATTTTTAAAATACATGTGTAGTTCCGTTCTTTTTTGAAAATGATTTTGCTTTAAATGTGATACTATATCATGACATGACATCAAACTTTTTGTGGGATTAATTAGACGATATGGATCTCGAAGAAATTTAATTTTAATAAGTAAGTGCCAAATACCATACAGCAAAAGAAACCAATGATTTGTAAAGACAATGTTTTCTTGGTTATTGTTGGTGGCCAAAAATACCGATAATTTACTGTGTTTTTTACCCGATGGACCACACTATTTATTATGAATAATTTCATTTTGCGATTTTTCATCTGATCTCTAATCGTTTGAAATCTTTTTGAACTTCTGATATTTTTGTGGAACTAGATCGTTCCTTTTTCTAATATGTAAAATGACATAATTTTGACGGTTAAATTAACAATTAGCTCGTTTGAACAAACTTTAACACGAATCTAAAGTTTGATTCTCGATACTTTCAACAAAATAAGAACAATAACATTCACTTCTGAATATCTGATTAAATTTATAATAATGCATCCTACATACCAACCTATCGTTATGCAAATATCAAGTTACTGAATTCTATCACTAATCTATAAAATTAACTTGAGCTTCATTCGATATGACTATTTTATTTTGGGACAATCTATTCAATTGTCATGTAGTGACCGATTTTCATCAAATTATCAAATTTAGATCCGTTCGTTTTACAAATAAAACGGTTTTCCGCATTCAATTTCGCTATGCGTAGGTGCGAAAATGACACAATTTTGCAATGAAGGAAATTACACTGAATTTGGCGCGAAAAATTCTCACTTCCTAACTTTTAGCGGTTCATGAATGTTATCTAGTTTCCGAGTGTCGTTTGTTATATTTTCATTAATCAACTTACTGTTGTAGATAACCAAAAAACATCTTTTAAAGACTCAGATAATACGAGAGGGCAATTGCCGCAATTAAACGTTGTTTGATTGTGTTTTCGAGGGAAATACGTAAAATTTGTAAAATTTTCATTAATTTCCATAACGATTGGAAAATTCCTACTTAATCAAAAAGTAACAAATCATGCGATTAAAGCAGTTACGTTTACGTCGAATTGAACTAAGGTCGTTTTTGGATTTTCCGTGGCCTTGCCGTAGTGATACTTCATTTATTTTAATCTAATACACAATTTGGGATTATTTAAAAATCGAGGTCAAAGTATACGGGTGCATAAATAATTCGGAGACATCAGGAAATGTATAATAATCATTGACCGATTACAACAATTTAAGCGATTTGATTTTCTAACGGTACTCGAAAGCATCAATATTCAAAATATAATATTTGGAAATTTATTTTTTTAATAATTATTGACAAATTTTTCGGTTCTTTATAAACACATGAGTTCCATTAGACGTTTCAAACACGAGGAATGCCCAAAATTTACTTAAACGAATGAAAACGTTTCGTAAATCATTTTCAAATGTTGCTGATTGAAAGATGTTCTCGAAATATATATGAAAATGATAGTTTTAAAATTCCGATTTTAATTTTGGTTGGACTCATTAAACCTGTTGAAGTCTCTTCTATGAGATACGACTTTCGCCAATTATCGCCACTCGCGAATTTTTTATTCACACATTCTATTTTATATTATAATCGGCAAGTCATCAAACTTAGAAATTTTTGGGAACTAGACGCGTGATTATACAGTTGTCTTAAAAACTTTAACGTTTTCTCATACGTTACAAAAAATTTTCAATAATAGAAAAATTCTTTGTCATACATTATAGTATTAAGTTCTAATATGGCAATTGATAACAATTGCCATAAGTATAAATATTAATCATTTATATAGTCCTTTCTTCAAATTTTAGAAAAAAATCAATATAAATGAAATAAATTCAATTTTGAAGGCTTTATAAATTAGTTTATTATAATATTGACCGCGAAAATAAAACGTAATCGTATACGAACATGTTACATTAGTTTTTTTGAGGATAAAAATACATAGTATTCATAGAAAATATAGTTAGTTTAATAACATCCTGTATTTAATGCTAAAATGCTGTATGTAATGAATGGAACTGCAAAAATCGGTCAACTAGTTTTGATCATATCAAGCTTTATGAGATTATTTGATTCGATTCCAACTTCCCATATCATTTGATTTTTATTTTCATATCAACTATCTTTGGATGAGAAACATTTAAAATATTGCTTATGAATATATTTAATTTTCATGTATGTTTGTTTAAATTTTGAGCGAATATTTATGATTCAAATTCAACTTGACTATTCTAAGATTTTTATATACTTGGTACTATTAATGGTATCCCATTAAAATGAAAATAGTATGTAATATTATAAAAAAGTTAGTATATGACGAGTTATAAAATCTATGTTCATTTCGTGAATTGTATTATATAATTACTCGACCATATTTATAAAATAAATTAAAAAACAAAAAAAAAACTTTAAAATAATTTCAAAACAATCGAAAAATCTACCTCCCAATTTTTATACATATATGCAATAGCCATAAGATATAATCACTAATATCTTTCTTTAATATGTTAACAAGAATGCTTAGTTTGTAGTTAAACTAATTTAAAATATATTTGAAATAGTATGAAAAACTGGCGTAATATTGAATATTTCATGTTATTGAATATATTTAATATTGAATATAGATAAAATCTAATAATTAATCTTACATAGCATTTCAACTATAAAATAAAAATAATAATATTCGAAACGAAACATAATTACAGTTCGCTTCAGATTTCCTTTCGATGACATTTATGTCGTAAATTTTACTAAAACAAAATAAAAACAAACAATTAGAATATGAATATTTTATATGTTTTATTATATTATAACATCAACCAAAATTATTCTAATCCAAAATTTTAAATATAAATTGAAATATTTTCCAAAAAATTGATTAATCAACATCTAAAAACATTGATCAACAAACAAAATAATAATATGTTTAGAGCTAAGCTAAATATAAATTCGAATACATACAAACTTGACACTGACCTCTATTTTACTTATGATTCGTGGCGAAAACGAGTCAAACCTGATCTGATAATGCATCGTGTATTCATGAATGAAGAACAAAAACATCCTTTTAGGTTTTTACAATTAACACATGTTTCTATGAAGGCAGTGATAATTTATTTGCTATCAACTGTCATCCGATTCGTACAAAATTCATAATGAAAATTTGAATTGATTCGAACAATATGCGTGGAAAACTACAAAACTATTGCAAACTCGCTGATCTTGACATCAAATTTGCATAATTGAAAATAGCAAATGTTGCAAAACCACAAACGTTTCTATAACAGAAACCTCAAATATTAGGAAAACCCAAAATTGATGTCATTTTTAGAGTATTTTTTCATTGTTAATTGTGTTGTATCAGTTACATTTCGTTTCATATCGCCGATTAAATATCAACATTACTTTTGGGTATTCCTATCATAACTAATATATTTGAGCCCGTGTAACAAAATGTCGATGAGATGTTGAAAAATTGTCGATGTTGTCTTTGAAAAATATCAAAAAAAGTCATGTGGATGAGTTGACCTCGGTACATCGCATGGCGCTTGTTTTGAAAGTCATCGACTTTTTATGCATTTTCTATTGGATTATTTATAAGAAATTGTTTTTTTTATTTGTATATTATATAAACATTTTTTATGATCGCATAAATAAATAAATTAAAAAAAAACGATTCATCGTGATAGCGCATTGTTTTTGATATATTTCAGGAGCTTACCGAGTTGCAAGAAGGAAGAATAAATTTAGGCTTTGAAGGCAACGGAACAGACGAAAGGTTCGATAAAAAAATTCAAAAATACCATTTTGATGAATAAATTAATATTAAAAATATAATAATTACGTAATTTTCAGAGAAAATGCATCAAAAACTGCTATTCCAATTCCCGAAAGCAATGGAATATCCACAAAAAATGATTATGACCCCTACGCTCACAGGAACATTCAACATCCAACGACGTAACCATTTCTTAAAAGAATCACATGTATTCTAAAATATAAATATACTAAATCAGCGTTCTATTTTCAGAAATACTGAAACTTTGATTCATCTTTTGAAAGGAAGTCTCGGTACCGGAATCTTGGCAATGCCTAATGCCTTTTCGAACGCAGGTTGGCTAGTGGGTATCATCGGGACCATTTTGATTGGGGTCTTATGCACCTATTGTATCCATGTACTGATAAAGGCAGAATTAGAATTGTGCAAAAGAAGAAGAGTGCCCAGTTTGACGTATCCTCAAGTTGCTGAAGAAGCGTTGAAAGAAGGCCCAAAATGGTGCAGAGTCATTGCACCGTATTCTGGGTGAGTTTTTTTTTTATTATTTTGAATGTTTTATTATTAATTGTTGTTATTATTTAGTACCTCTATCGTTGCACTTTTAAAGTCGCAACTAATATATTTTGCATAATACAATAGTTCAGAATTTTGATAGTTGAGGCTACTGAGCTTTTTTTTAATTTTAAACTGGGCTAGACTTCTGTTAAATTATTAACAGTAATGATTTTAATATTTATTTATAATATCACCCAAGTAATCCAAAAGAAAACGTGTTGTAAATGTTTTAATAACAGGTCCTTCGGTACATTTTGTATCTAATTTTTCCTTGTCTTGATTATTTGTATTGAACTAGGATTCAGATGATCCGGATAATCGAAATGAGGAAAAAAAATTAAATAAAAAATGTCCCAAAGGACCTCTTTTTAAAGCATTGATAATATCCAACTTTTCTTTTAATGATAGAACAACACAATGAAATAAAAAAAACTCAGTAGCCTCAAACATTAGAATTCTGTATTATACTGGATATGATAGATATAGTGCAGCGTTTCCCAAACTTTTTTGGCTCGCGTACCATTTGGTAGTACATCACGCTTAATTGTACCACTTCGTAAAAATGATTGTTTTTCGAGAAAATTGTTATTCTATTTGCATTATAAATTTTATAGGGTGACTATATTTCCCAGAACTCAATTTATTTAAGTTTAAAAAAAAATACCAGAGGTTTTATTTTTTCTGACAAAAATGAGACATTTGAACTTTGTTTTTTTTTTTAAATAAAAAGTGCCGAAGCTCATTCTTGTTGAATTTCAAAACCAGGACATTTAAAGAAGCAATTTTTTAACAACTAGTTTTTATTAAAAAAAATTACATAGAATTAAATTAAATTATTTGTATTAAAAAAAATAAAATGCGCCGCAGGTAATTTTTTTCCAAAAATTACCGATATTATAATAATAGAAAATATATGTATATAAAATTAATTCAACACGGTAAATGCAAATATTTTTATGCCCGCCATTTCTGATTATTTTTCGCGTACCACCAACTATCCACGCGTCCACAGGTTGGGAACCGCTGATATAATGGATTCTACTGTTAACATAAAATATATAATTTTCCTCAATTTTTTTATATATAAAATTAACTAAAAGTAGTACAATTCGTCCGTAAGGTCGACATAAGGAAAAATTCCAGGTTGAATAAATTTGAATATCTGATTCATCTGAAAACAATAGAGTGATATTCAATAAATCAAACCGTTTTCAACGAGGAATAAAAATAATTTTAAAACTTCGATCCAAACTCGCTGAATTATAATAATGAAAATTTCGAAATTTCAGACACGTAGTGAACGCCTTCTTGCTAATATACCAGATCGGCACGTGCTGCATATACGTGGTATTCGTATCAGAAAATATCAAATCAGTGGTTGACCACTACACAGGCCAGGACACGAGCGTCAAGTTGTACATGAGCGCAATTCTGATCCCGCTGATTTTGATCAACTGGGTGCGCAACCTGAAGTTCCTGGCTCCGTTCTCGACTGCTGCCAATGCTGTGACCATCATCAGCTTCGGCATCATCCTGTATTACGTCTTCAGGGTGTCTCCTACCTTCGAGGGGAAAGTGGCTGTCGGGCACATCAGTGAATTTCCCCTGTTCTTCGGAACCGTGCTTTTCGCTTTGGAGGCCATCGGGGTGGTGAGTTGATCTTTGTGAAACGGTATCAGGACATAATTTAAAGTTTAAATAGACGTTCGAACATGGTTGCAGCGAACTAATGATTTGTTGCGCTCGCAACCATATTCGAGCGTGTGTTCAGCGATTCGTTCGCACATTGTTATTATTATTATTGATGGTGCGCTCGGTTCGATGGAATTTCCAAGGGTTTTGGTGCGATGGGCACCAAATTCGATCGTGTGGCCGCAACCAGCGACTGAATTTGGTGCAGGCTCGAACCAAGTTCGTAGTGTGGGTCATGTATTGTATGTATTGTCTCATGACTGTATTGGTCCGCGGTCGTACCATATTCGAACGTCTGTTATGCGGTTGCACCGCATTAGGTCCACCGATCGGATTTGGATTTTTTGTTTATAACTATTTCTGAGTAAGTTTTATTCATGTCGGTGGTTTTATTGTTAAGGAAGTTTTTTGCACGGGGAGTTAATACCCAGGGGATAAATGTCCTAGAACCTTAAAAAATGCAATAAAAAAAAATGAAAAGTTTATCGCTGAGTCTACGTTTATGGCATCAAAACAATTGTCAAGGACGACTTTCTAATTGAACGAGGAAAAACTTTAGTATAATTGTCGTTCGGTTTATGGCGAAATATGGAAATAATGTTTCGAAAAAACCAGAAAATTTGCCGGTTTCAAAATTCATCCTTGTCGAATTCAGTGTGTTTTTTTTTATTTCATTGTTATCGGAAAGTGCGTGAAAACACATCGATGCAATGACAATTGAAAAATTACACAGAAATCGTTAGTAAAAATGTATTGTACATTCCGGCTGTGGTGGAAATAAATGATATGTTTCCTGGTTCTAAATCCTGGTTTCGCCGAAATTCAATGTTGTATAATAAATTTCTTAGAAAATAAATATTATAATATATTCAATATACCCGTATTTTCGGGAAATACACAATAATCTGTATGTGCTTCGGTAAGCTTTTCTTCACAATAACAAAAAAATCCTTGATATAATACCCACTTCATTAAAAAAAAAAATACTGGATGAATTCAAAATTATTAGACGGCGAGTTCTTTGTTTTATAATATTTACAATCATTAATTGACCTCTAAACATAACGATATGAAATATTCGAAATTTTCGAAATTCGAAACTTAATTTCGAATTGCTTAAACTATTGATTATATTAAATATCAATCATAGAAAATATTTAACCGCCTTTTTAGTGAAACAATTAAAAAATTTGACATCAGATAATTATCAAAAATTGACGCCATATTTTTTTCAAGATGCTGCCACTCGAGAACGAAATGAAAACCCCTCAATCCTTCGGAGGCACATTCGGTGTATTGAACAGAGGAATGTCCTCCATTGTCGTACTATATGTGATCATGGGATTTTTTGGATATCTCCAATATGGAGATAAGTCTGCAGGAAGCATCACTCTGAATTTACCCAGCGATACCGAAATGTAATTATATTTTTCGTATTGAATGCTATTGTTTCTATAGTTCAATTCAACATTTTATACTTCAAATTCGAATATCTAAATGATATATCAATCGAAAGAGCTTTAAACCGAGATGTTTTTGAAAAAAATTTTGACATCGTTATTTTTTAAAAAGGAAATACCAAAAAAACTCTAGCTTCTCTTTGTTTCGAAGTTTTTTTATAAATAATCATGTATTTTAAATAGCTTTGTATTGATATATAATGTTACCTTTCATTTGAATATTATTAGTGCGCAAGGACAGGATTTTGAACTTTACTTCAAAATCAAAATAATAAGAATTAACCCGAAATCTGTGATACTTTTTACTAATTATAAGATATATTTTATTTAAAATGTTCCAAATAACATGACCTATTATCTCTTTGATGCTTGAAAGAGACCTTTTTAACATCATTTAAAAACTATATTAATCAATGAAATTCATTACTGATTGATTCATTGTTGATTTAATTGGTTACTATAACATCGGTTTAATAATGCTTTTCAATAGTTGAATTTGAAGTGAAAAAGCTGTATCACTATTAATTTTTATATAAAATTTCAGATTGGCGCAAGCAGTACAAATAACATTGGCTTTCGCCATATTCATTACACACTCGATCGCTTGCTATGTCGCCATTGATATTTCGTGGAATGCTTACATCAAAAAATATTTAGACGAAGGAAGAAACCTTTTGGTCTGGGAGTATGTAGTCAGGACTGTAATTGTAATCATGACATGTAAGATAAAAAAAAATTTACATACAGACAATAGTCTGAAGCAAACCGGTTTCGATTGAATATTGTTCTTTTTCAGATCTTTTGGCCGTTGCTGTACCAGCACTCGATTTGTTCATATCGTTGTTTGGCGCACTTTGTTTGTCCGCTCTTGGTTTGGCTATTCCGGCTTTGATTCAGTCTTGTATTTATTGGAACTATATCGAAAAGAAGGCGAAGATTTATATGACTGTAAAAAATTCGATTATCGTCGTCTTCGGCATGGTAGGCCTCGTCGTTGGTACTTACACAAGTTTGAAAGCAATTATCGAAGAATTTTCTTAAATTTAAGAAAAAACAATAGGGAATTGCCGATTACGTTGCCATATTTTTTTACTTTTATTCTGCACTGAATTCACGGTTATTTATGAAACACTCATTATTTAAATTATATATTAAATATTATTATATGTTTATTGATGTGACTCACAGATCATAAAAATCATTCTGTGAGATATCGAGTATCCCGATTTTTAATATTAAAATCAACAAGGGACTAAAATCACATTGACGATTCTCAAGAGAGTCACATTATTCATCATTTTCTGATGTCATCACATGAATGATAATACCTGGAAAATGTGTACCACAGTATTATTTTCTTGATCCTTCGATAAGTTATCAAAATGATGCAGCTATAAAATAATGAATGTGATAATCCAACGAAAATTCGATTGTATATTATATATTTATTTATTTCGAAATTTTTGTTTATTTCATTTTTATAACTATACTCTGTTGAATATTTTTTTTAAATCGAAAATCTGTATAATACATGTGTACTTTTATACTTTTTATATCATAGTTTATTGAAAAAATATTAATGTTATGCTAAAGCTTCATATGTCATAAAATATTATTGTTGCATCATAATTAACATTTCATCGTTCGACTGATTAAGGTTCTAGAAGTTATCGTTAACCTAAATGTAATTTAGCATAGGTGAATTCTACATTACTTGAAAAATACGAGGTCCAACACGAAAATTGAAATTGGCTTTTTATATTTATATTAATTATTAACTACAATCGCAATATTTTTCGTTTGTTTTAATCTTCATCGTTTTTATCTTACAACTAAAAATAAGATAATTTTAAGAAAAAAACAGAAAATGACTTATTATAAGCTTGCACAAAAGTAAAATCCATAATTTTTTCACGATTCTATTCGTTCGTATTACGACAATTCACACTGTTTCTTCAAAATACCAAAGCCTTAATTTGTTTTCAGCGAAAGCGAATTTTCTTACTCTTCTATGTTTAATCTATTTATGTCTTCTTTCAAAATTATACGCTCAATTCGTTTCATTTTGTGTCGCACCTCGTATAACTATACGAATAGACGTCGACGTAAATTGTGTGTGAATTTTCATATACAATACTAATTGGTTGAGTTTTCAACCGCTTTTTTACCTTGTGTATTACATTACGCAAATTATATACTAAATTTTACATCTACTTTAGCACTTTGATATTTTGTAAGTTTTTCGTTCAAATAAAGCATTTTTTTTTAAATTTATTTGGTTTCTTTGATACATAATACATTTTTGTACTGATTACGATTTCAATAATTCGATTGAAATTAGGCAAAAAAATATTTGGTCAATATTTCAATATTTTTCGGATCA